>JAUCMU010000050.1:18147575-18191764 GCA_032275025.1 Enteromius treurensis
CACGCCAATATTCATTGGCCTTTAGTAAAAGCTCAAAGGCAAATTGGTCTCTCTGGCGAGTTCCCATATGTAACGTCGAAGTGATTCGACTGAAAGGGTAACAGGCAGTATTCCCTCTCTTTCTTTAACAAAACAAAAGGAGAAAAAAAAAAAAATCAATAAACCTTTCAGACACTGCATCCATTTAGCAAGGCTGGTCCAGCCCAACTTTCTCAAATAACAGAGAGAGAGAGAAAAAGGGAAAGCAACAAGATATGGCATCAGGTTCCTTGTGATTGTTTTCTATCTGTTGTTTGATCAGCTCAAAGAAAAATTAGCAAATTACTCCAGATGAGAGGACTGTTACTCTAAAACCATAGATAATGGTAAATTAACGTCGCCAATAGCTGAAGCTAAATTCAACAGAATCTGCCCCAGAATGTTCCTCCTACCATGATGGTTGTCCTCAGACTGGTTGAAGCCACAAAGCTGGCAGATGGAGCGCACCCAGCGGTTCATCTCCTCCTCCGTCTCTGCCACCAGGTAGAAGGTTCTCTCAGCCGTCTTGATGTCGAACACGAAGCTGTCCTGGAATTCTTTGCGTTTGAAGGTGAGTCCGGCATCCACCTGCTCGCAGCAGTGCAGGTCGATGATGCGAATGGGCTTTTTGGCATGGTCACTCTTGTAGTACTCAAGAACATCCGGGTCTCCGCTCATCCGTCCGCTGCGCAGGATAAACCAACGCTTTTTCCAAGCCTACAGACACCACAATAACAATGGAAAAATTTAAGTTATTGTTATATATATATTTTAACAAATAAAAAAAAGAGAACTAACACAGGGTGATCAAATTCTTATTGACCTCACTGTATATATTTTTTACATTGCAGTATATAATACATCTACAATGACAGTTAAATTCTTAAAAAAAACATTTGTTTTAAACAGTATACAGTAACTAAAATATTATTTTTTATAAAGTATATTTCACTGAAATATACTTTCACTGAAGTATATTTCACTTACTTTTAGAAGTAAATGCTTAAAAACATCTGTTTTTCTAATTTGGTTTTATTATTATCCTTTCAAAACAGTTCGATTAATGCAATTGTAAGTTCTTTCTCATTTTACTGTTTATTTAAATAAAAGAGAAATATCAAACTACAAAATATGAAGCCTCTTGGCATGAAGTGCTCATTCAAAAAAACAGTTAAATAAGTCTTCAGTTTGTGTTTGGTTAACACTGATCAAAACCAAGATTGGGCTCCAAGTGTGTTTCTGCGGGTGTGTGTTCCCTTTTCTGTATAAGTGTGTGTGAGCAGCTTATTTGAGACAGGTGCTACTCCCACACACTATTTCCTGCTAAGATAAAGCTTTAAGGGGGAAACAAACACACACACACACACGCACACACAAACAGTCAGAGATACACTGCATGAACTCCAACAATGGCACACACACACCTGCTAGTCTTCTGTTTGATGATCCATAAAATTTTACGAGACACACAGGCACATTACACTACCTCAACAAATACAAGGATTCCCACTAGTGAACAAACTCACAGGTGCTTTAGGCGTAGTAGTTGGGAATTTCCCTGATCTGAATATTAATGACTCTTCTGCTTTAACCATACGCAACAGAAAAAGATTGTAAATTTAATTGAAAAAAAAAACATTTGAATTATTATTTTTTTAAATATTTAATGTCCAGTGTATAGAGTTATTTCCACTCTGACAGAAAAAGTACATAGAGAAAGAGCCGGATGATGGAAATGTTCTATGGCCCAATGCCAGAAATGTACTTCCGCCCCATAACGCTCACTCACTCTCTCTCTCTGCAGCTCTTGCTGACACACAGGATCCCACAGGCTCTCTTTCTTCCATCAACACTAACACACACAGAGCCACCTCCGCCACCAAACCAAGGAACCAAGGACACTGTTTCCACTAAGCACTACACCCCCGCTCTTCCCGGTCCTGCATCCAGCCTCACTGTCCGACAGGAAGCGGAAAATGGATCCCACTACACATCCTGTGTTTTCTCAAGCCTGCTGTTGACCTACCCCTCACATCACTCCTCTCACTCCAGCCGGCCTGGGACACAAGTACATTGCTAGCTGCACACTAACTAGTACACACTGCACACTAACTAGTACAAAACAAAATTTAACACTGCAATGTGCATAGAAATATTGCAAATGTTATTGCATTATAGTAGTCATACAACCTCATGTTTAGTTCACAGAGTGAAAAAAATGGGTTGCGAAGCACTGAAAATGTTACAAAAATAGGAATTTTAAGAAACAGTGTTGAAAACTACTTTTTTTTTGTGGAAACCATAACGATATTTTTTAGGAATCTTACACATCTTATTACATATTTTGAAAATATTTACATGTATATATTTATATTCTTATATTTTATATCATACATAAATATGTACATAATAAATGCACAGTATAAACATATATTATGTAAACAAAACCTTTTAATTTAGAAGTAATTAATCGCAATTAATTCATTTTTAAATGTTTGATTGTGGCATAGTATTAATTTTAAGATATAGATATAACTATTTAGTGAACAAATGCTTTTGGACATCTGTTTTTCTTATTTGGTATTGATGTGTTCCTTTTAATTGAATGCTAACTTTTAACTTTTTTACAGCTAATGAAAATCAGTTTGACATGAGCAAAAGGGTTGTAATTATACTGTGCACTACAGAAATAATAGTTTGTTGGTACAGCACATTACGAGCATTTCACTGCTGTACCCCTGAATATGACCACCATCAGATCACTGAGAAGTGAGGATGTGCTGACAGGCTTCTGCCCTGCTGTTCAAGCAAAACAGGAAATTAACAGTGCCTCTAAATTTAGATGCAGTATAGTTTTCTGCTCTGATATGATTTTTTTTGCCTGCTAATTTGCTGTTTGACAATTCATAAAACTGTATGTGATACACAAGCACACTTCCTCAGCAAATATATACATAAGGGTTTCTACTCACGTACAAATGCACAGGTGCTTCATGCGTACTAGTTGGGAATTTCCCTGCTCTGAATGTAAACTGACATGCAACAGAAATGTAATGATGAAGCTAAAAAAGGCCATTTTCATCAACCACACAAGGGACAGTGATCAGGGGTTATTTTATCATAATGACACATGACTGCATTATCTAACTTATACGGCAATTGTGGGAAGAAAAAAAGCCCTTTTTATAAAATTAGTTGAAATGAGCATCATTTATTACATTAATGACAATCATTTAAATAAGGTCATTCAAAACATATATTATTGCATAAAACCAAATGCAAACAAAAAAGGCTTTAAAAGTCAATATGCTGTTTGCATGCTGTTGCAGTCAAGGATTGGAGTCCAAAAATACAATTAACTATAAAGTTTTTGTATGGATTTTACATTTTGTATAAGTTTGGGAGGCATGATTAATAATGTTTTACCTAGTATTATTATTATTAGTAGTAGTAGTCTTAGCACTAGGAGGAGGAGTAGTACTAGTAGTAGTAGTCTTAGTAGTGGTAGTAGTAGTAGAAGGAGGAGGAGTAGTAGTACTGTGCGAAGGAGTCGTAGTAGTTGTAGTATTAGGAGCAGTAGTAGTAGCAGCAGCAGCAGTAGTAGTAGTAGTTGTAGGAGGAGGAGGCATAAGAGTACTAGTAGTGGGAGTAGTGCTTTTTGTAGTATAGTAGTAGGAGTAGTTTTTGTTGTAGTAGTAGTAGTGGGAGGAGGCGTAGGAGTGCTAGTAGTAGTTGTAGCAATAGTGGTGGTTTTTGTTATTGCTTTATACATATATGAAATGATCTAAATCAATATTAAATTGACAACCTTAAATATCTGACTGCGGAATTAGATCATTGATTAGATCAGATGAGATCAAAGACTTCCGCAGTACTGTGAAATAATTTCCATCGATAACAACCTGTTTTGATAGATTTCTATTTTTGATTCATCAGACAAGATCAAACCTCTAGCCAAAAACCAAACAGTCTTTCCATGTTCCCCGTGTGTATTTCTTGCAGACTGATAAATAACAGCCATCACAGAATGACTGAATGACTGGAGACTGAGGGAGCCACAACACTTTATCAACACTTCAACACTAAAGCTCAGAACAGAAAGACATAGACATGGTCAGCTGGATTTTACCAATAATGGACATCTGTTATTGGAAACAGACCATGCTATTTTCTGACAGTGATGGTCTTCAAAAATTCTTTTACATTTTTTATTATTACTATTATTTATGATTATTATTATTTCTCCAAGTGCAACAAAGTGAAGATGGTATAAATATTTTAAGCCACAATTAAATTTTAAATATTAAAGAACATGTAAGTTTGTTTATTCATCAGAAAATAATTCAAGAAATTATAGATTTTCAAAACTTTTAATTTCAGGGTAAACTGTTTCTTTATTAATTGTATTTTTGTTATCAATGACATTGATTGTGATCAGAAATATAAAATAGTTAATCAACTGCATGGGCTGTAGATATTTTAATGCAGTGTTTTGTTTTGTTTTTTGTCAGAGAGCTTTTCAATAGCCTAGCTGAAAAAAAGCAGTAAGGACATTCTTCAAATGTTCTCATTTGGTCTTTCATGAAAATAAAAATGTCATGGAACGAGTTTGGTATGAGAGGAATGAGGGTGAGTAAATGATGACAGGACAGAAACCATCTTTCCTGTGATAGAATTGTTTACTGTATCAGCATAACATGTTTCACTTTCAGTTTAATCAATCATTGGTATGGATTTGCTAAAATCAATTATAGGCGGATTTCCTGGAAATACATAATCTTTGGTCTAGATAATAGCAGTTATTTAATAAATGGACTCTGTGGATTAGTGATGGGCTTATGTTGTTGTTTGAACATAACCGTAGTAGATCCTTGTTTGTGGTTTTTGGTGTGGCAGCTTTTGAGGTATATGAGAAGCTCCACCCTCAAAAGCATCTCTGGCCACACCCATTCAGAGCAGGGCACAATGTACAGTCAACATGAAAGAACATGACGTAATATTCACCTGATGACACATCAGGAGACTTGCTCCTTACTGTTAAATTAATTCAGTAAACTATGCATCCCAGTTTGAGTCCATCTAACTGATTGGTTTGTTTTACGAGTGGACAAGTGAGTGAGAGTGCAAAGAAAGAAAAATGAGATCAATCACTTTAGTGCATCTCACCCCCTTCTCGTTTGAATTTATGGCACTCTCATGGCTGTAACATGGCTAAATGAGATTTGGAACTAAGCCCAGATCGGTTGAAGGAGGTCTGCATGACCCAGCTGGCTCACAACTACCACATTTAGCACATATGTCATTGCTGGTCTCAGATTAGAAGAGCCTTTTATGTGCTTTGCATGATTTTAGTTCAGTACTTAACCATTGACAAAATTAGAATTTTAATTAACAAATAAAAAAAAAATCCTCTTCATTTTAAGGCACCCAATAGGGTAAATATCACAAATATCACTGTACGTCTCCAGTTGATTATAAGTGCAAACAATTTTTTGCATTTCAAGTTTTAGGAAATGTTATGTTTAAATAGGCAAATTAGGCATCATCTATTTAAATAGAAATCTGAACATTGGATAAAAACAGGTTCAGTTTATTTATTTATTTATTTTATTTTTGGTGGGTTTCATTTTATTAATCCATAAATCTGAAAATACTGCTAACAACCAGACAAAATGCTATGTATTTAATAATAAGAATGTGTCAAATCAGGAAAATGACATATGAACAAAACCCTCTTTTCCATACAGTGAAAGTGAAAGAAATGGTAATCTACACACATTTATATATAAAACACATGCATTACATCAAATCGTCTGGAGCCATGCCATATCGTTTTATGGTTTTAAAAGGATAGTCAATTACTTTTTAGTTATTCAGTTCACCTTTTGCATTCCACACAAGTGTTGTGTTCTACTGAAGCGTTTTTAGAGCTAGAAACTGAAAGTTAGAAGCTAGAAATCTAGAGAAGTCCAAATAGAGAAGAAGGAAAACCTGTTGCAGAAGTTGGCGATAGTGAGGTAAGGATCTGAAAGATTTCCAGGAAGTTCTCAGTAAAATATAAACTCTAACTCTAAAATATCAGAGTGGTAAATACTAAACTAAAAGCACTTTACTCCGCTATGTCTCTGTCTGTGATGTCTACCTATACTTTCTACTATTTAGTTTTACAAACAAAATTTTTTTTTTTTTTAAATCACTACTTTTTTTATTGTACCATAATGATTTTTTTGTCATTTGCAGTGTTTTATGGGATGAATAGTAAATTCCCTGATGAAAGAATTTAAGTATAAAGATTTAAGTTCCACGTTGTTGCTTGAAAGGATGGACAGAAATACATAAAAAAAATTTGTTTTTGTTTTTTTTTACTGTCATTTCATGGAATGGGAATGCAATGGCATGAATCCAAAGGTTGATTATTTATTGGTGCTTCTCAAGGACGCTCCACCAGCACACATGCCATCTTAATCAGCCTCAGTGGAAACAAGGCAAGTCTAATCCTCATCATAATCTGAGCCGTCTATGTGGAATACATTCTAAAATCATTTCTTAGTCATCCAGTTGCTCAATAAAGCCCTCACTGAGGTTAAAACAAGCCAAATCTATTTCAGATTTGTGTAAAGGAAACATCGTAGGGAAAGGGAAAATCCAAATTGTTTTGAAGGAGTCACTTTCTAAAATTAGATGCAAAAAAAGTCTTTGTTTATTCTCTGGCCAAAGGCCTTTGTCTTTTCTGAGCCGGTAATTCACACAAACTTTATTTATAGAAACACTAAACAATACTGTAAGAGAAACAAACAAACAAGACAAACTTGGGTCATCTACAGAGGAACTCAGCAAAGCCTACATATACAGTAGGCACTGGGAAACTAATTGGGGCAGAAGAAAAGTGTACTAAACTAATAGTAGGGCTGTGTATCGAGGTTGACACTTTTTAAGTACCAACCGAATTGCCTCGATACAACCCAGTAACGTATTGAAAACGTCTCGTCGTTCGGTACCCAATTTCGATACCTAAAGGGGTTAATCTCATCAAGGTCAGTGAGCCAATAAGACTGCAGCACTAGTCAGTGTGTTTGACCACATGTGTGCCTTATTTTATGTATATCATTTACACGACTGAATGTCATTTCTGTTTCTAGATTAAGTTGCGCTTTATGTATCGTGCACAGAGCAGTTCCACACATACACACATGAACATGCGTGCGCCACACACACAAGTGAATACACTCCCGCTTTCAATAGTATTTGTCAATATTTAACTGCAAAAAAGATGAACTCTGCGTTTTTCTGTGTTAATGTATGGTGCAAAGGCGCAGCTTTGTTTACTAGCATACTGACCTGCGTGTAACCCTTCCGGTGATATTACACGAAATGTGGACATAAATACAGTATATATACATGAATAACATCTTCAGAACTGCTCTGAGGGTTACTTCTAGAGCATTTGACCGTTTCATTTGAGTAAATCTATCGTCATATGTTATCACGCACACACAGAAATGTAAAGGTATTAATGGCAAGCCGTCAAAATAAAAGTTCGGTTTGGAATAACCTACTACAAAAAAATTATTAAAACAGTATTTCTTCAGTTTTTTAAACTGTAATATAAAATCCCCTTTATTTTTCCAACAATAAAATGAAATCTTCATTAATTTAAATATTAATTTTTATGCCTTAAAAAAATGCAAAAACACAAAATTTTCATAGGAGAGGGCTATTGTAAGAATAAATAATAATGCACTAGTGTGAAGGTAGCATAACAGACATAATATGCATAACACATACAAAAGTGATTTGTTTCGTAAAAGATAGATTAATACATTGTTATCATTGCTTCTTAATTATAACAAAATATTGCTATATATTATTATTAGGGCATAGATGGTAATATGAAATCTCATAAATTAAACCTGAGGTTTTTTCAATCAAGCTTAAATGACTGCATGTATAAAAAAATAAAATAAAAAGATGATTTATTGTTTAAAAATGTTACATCAGGACAACTATTAATATTAGCATTGAAAATTTACATTTAACATTTTATGATTACTATTATTATCATTATTATAAAACTGGTTGTTATTGTTTTGCTTGTTTTACTTTCTTTCTATACTGATAGATTAACAAACCTTGAATTTGTTTACATTTTATTAAAAAAATCTGATAAAAATTATATATTTATCATTTAAATACATTTTTGTTTACTTTTGTACAATAAACAAAAAACATTATAAGGACCACAGTCGTCAACATCATTTAATCTTTTAAGTGGAACTAATCTACCTGAAGTGTCCCACCTGTAGTACCTGTTCCATACATACAGACAAACACACACACACATTCACAGCTGAGCAAACACACGACTGTTGAGCTGCTTCGCTCATCTAGACTTTACTTTTATAAAGGCCAGGCCTCTGCAGCACACGGGGCGATTGGGGTCTTTGTTTTAAAGCAGACAGTGTCGGTTTGGCCAGGCAAACTTCAGGGCGAGCAGCTGATTTTATGTAGGTCACATGGATAGCTCCTGTTGACTCCAATATTACCTTTCTTCCTTTCTTTCTTTTTCATTGTCATCTCTGTATAGCCTGTGTTTATCAGTTGTGAAACTGAATTGGTTTTAAATTATGAAGTCCACCAATGATTCCATAAAATGTACATCTGACATGCTGTTGTCAAGCAAGCAGTCTAAGTGACCAGAGAGGTAACGGTTAATCAATAACAGGGTCATATGACAACACACATTCCAGGAATGAGAGATAGAAAAAGAAAGAAAGATGTGTTAACAAAACACTGTAAACAGTTCGGGAAGACACAGATGGGGTTAGAATCATTGCATATTAGCAATAAGTATCAAAAGATTTTTTTTAATGAAACAGAATCACAAATAAACAAATGACTTTTGTAAATATATTCTTTGGAACACATTTATTTGAAAGGGAAAAAAGGGTTTAAATGGATTAATTAGTAACTAATGAAAAGAAGAATGAATTAATAAAACAAAAACATTATTTAAAAATGTATTTACATATTTTAATAATACATAAGTCTACATCTAGTTAAATATATATATAACGAACGAACAAATAAAACAGTTGAATAAATTAAATCTTTTTTTTTTTTTAAATCAAAACTTGTGTTAATGCCAATTAATTAATATTAATGAATGAATGCTAATGTTATTTTAGTATATATGTATACTATTATAGTATCAATTAATGTTTTGAATTAGCTTTTTATGTGTTATTTTTGTGTTCAGTTTTCCTTATGATTTTATTATACTAACTATTATACTAAATACATTTACAATTATTTAATAATAAGTAACATTATATTAATAATTGCTATTTTAACAAATAAAAATTATAAAAAATAAATATTTTCTAACTATATACTGTATGCATAATAAATATACACAGAACACACACACGCACACATTTTGGATATGCTTGATAATTGTTTGACAGCTCTATTGGTTTCAGTTTTTCATCTAATCATTTACCAAATTGTTTACCAAAAGTGATGTGTAAAAATGTTTAATAGATTTAATAGGCCATTAGTTAATAACAACTGTTTTATTAAAAAATTTTTATTAAAAAAACATCTCTTTCACAAGTCTTCCATGCAAATGACATACTGTACATAGCAGCATAGGTTTGCAATAGTTTAGCATCATCATTGCCACATCCAGGGGCGTAGTTTAGCAAGCCATTCCCCTCACAAAACTAATGTTAAAATATGTGATTTATTTATATTATGAGTGAGGATGACTCAGGACTTCACTAAACAGTTCACACTTCAACAAATGTTCAAACCAAAACTTTGCTCTTGTCTTCAACTAAGAAAAAAGTCAGAAATTGGTTTGACTTCATCTGGATTCTTACGTCTAGGGAAAGAGGGAGTTTAAAAAAAGTTTAGAATGAAAAGCAAAAGGTTCTTGTGTCAGTAAGACAAACACTGTACTCTCACAAAGTATTTCTTGAAGAAAAAAGAAGCATGCACCATATGTCTGTCTGTTAAAAGCATTTTTATAATATCAGCCAGAGCAGCTCTAAGGCCAGTGATAATGCATCCCTCAGAAGTGTGAACAGTACAGTTAAGTGTGAACTAACCCTGCCTGATAACTACGTACAGCTGTCCTATAGTCTACTAAATGGTATTGATGTATTGTATAATGTCACACTGCACACCCACAAACAGTAACCTCAAAGGGGTCGTATGATGTGATTTCAAGTTTTCCTTTAGAGTTTTCCAAGCTGTTTATAAAAGTTATTCTGCCAATCACAATGCACCGGATAGCTGCCAATCAATGCACACCCCACTTCTTTACGCTTTATATAAATCGACCGGTTTCAGAAGGTGAGGCTAAGACAAGAAACAATAATGTATGTGGAAAATAATGTGTTTTTTTAAACTTAAACCACATAAACACATTGCATTACTCCAAATACACAAAATAATGTTCTTTCTAGCAACATCATATGACCCCTTTAAAGTTAGGGCTGTTTTATTTATTATTACTCTTTTTTTTATTATTTTATAAAACTGGTCAGTACCGCAACAATTACAGTTGAGTTTGATCAGTGTCAGCACGTCTCAGAACACTAACTGTTTTTTAATGCAACTTGCAACTGTTAATAAAAATTTACTGATTAGTAATGGGCTCTTTTGCTCAGAACACAGGGCTTCGTTTAATTGAGGGGCCATAATGAGCGTTGCATTTTTTCCCATTCTAAACTTTACGAGTAACATGTCTTTGTTATAGTCATTGGTTTGAGGTTAGCACGTTGCTAAGCTAACAATGTGACACTCTTAAAATACAGACATCATCTAAAACTCCTATTTAACCCTTTTACATGTGAGTTTAAAATATACTAGCTGAGCCCCCAGAGTGAGTTTTTTTAGGCGAACATTAATTTGTGAATGTTTAGCCTTATTGTTTCCATGGCGACTCGTCATACTTGTCATGTGACGCACTGCAGTGGCAACAGCGCTGTGTGACACATGGATAGTTTTAATGAAATTTGACCTTTTTTATTATTAATATTTACAAACATACTGATTATATTATGAAATATTTTATATTCTGATTTAGAAATATGTGCAATTAAATGTATTTGTAAGTTTAAACACGTTTATAAGCAGTTTATGGCTGATAACACTGCATATTTGTGATAACATGACAAGCACTTAGCGCGGCCGATCTGCTTTCAATTCACCAGTTGATGACTCTAATCACACCGGTGTGATCGTACGCTACAGGGACCAGCCACACATGATTCTTAAAGAATGGCAGCTGGCTTGAGCTAATTTAGGCTGGTATTAAGTTGGTAATAAACTGGTTATGAGTTGCTTTAAGCTGGTCCTAAACAACTAGATCAGAACTAGCTCAGACTTTCAAGATGATGCTGCAGACCATCATTTACCTGTTTTTTGTTTCTCAAACTTGATCAGGGATGAACTGATGAACATGTGGCAGTACACCCCCCCACAAACTTCTACTGGATTTCTGGTAACGACCATGAATCCGTGTGGAAAGGCCTGAGAAACATCACCAACTACAAGACACCATCCCCAAGGACTGAGGCCAATCAACAACTTGCTGAAGGTCTAAAAGAGTTTTACTGTAGATTTGAAACTTTCAGCCTAACACCCTACACCCACTCTGAACATCCCCCTCACACAACCATTAACAACTCCTTCAACCCCCTTCTTCCCCACACCTTAAGTTCAGTGCTCCAGGTCTTCAGAAAAACAAGAGAAGAAAAGCACCAGGTCAAGAGAGTGACAACAGCTTGTCTGAAAACCTGTGCGGACCAGCTGCCCCCATCTTCTCACAGATCTTCCAACAGATCACTGGAACTGTACAAAGTCCCTATCTGCTTCAAACTCTCTACTATCATCCCTGTCCCAAAGAAACCCAAGATAACAGGACTTAATGACCTGTGGATCTAACATCTGTGGTCATGAAAACATTGCAGAGGTTAGTGTTGGCTTATCTGAAAGACATAACTGGACCCTTTGCTGACCCTTTGATGATGCAGTCAACATGGGACTGCACTTCATCCTGCAACATCTGGACAAAACAGGTACTTATGTGAGGATCTTGTTTGGGGACTTTAGCTCTGCTTTCAACATCATCATCCCAACACTCCTCCAGACCAAACTAACCCAGCTCCGCCACTGGATCACCAGCTTTCTGGCACAGTAAAAAAGGTAGATTCACATCTAAAAGCTGCACCACCAGCACTGGGGCCCCCTTAGGGTTGTGTCCTCCCCCCACTGCTCTTCTCCCTCTACACCAACGACTGCAACCCTAAAGACCCCTTTGTCAAGCTTCTGAAGTTCACAGATGACATTACAGTCATCAGAGTCATCCAGGACAGAGACAGGTCTGCTTACTGACAGGAGGTTAAATAGCTGGCTGTCTCGTGCAGTCACAACAGTGGGTATAATAATGTACTTCAGGAGAAACCCTCCTGCACTCCCCCCACTCACCATTATGGACAGCACTGTGGCTGCAGTAGAGTCATTTATGACACTTTTCCACTGTGTGGTACGACTCGGTTCGGCACGGCTCAGTTCGGCTCGGTTTGCGTTTAGTACCGCTTTAGAGTGGGCGGGATTATTCACGTGTCGTTATAGTTGCACCGCCTCTACTGCTGTGACATCATCGTAAACGGGCCACAAACAAGCACACAAAAATGGAGCATATCGACGCAATGGTGTTCTTCATTCCCGGCATGTGGATGTTTTTAACAGCAAGACGAAGGAGTTTGTTGCAGACTTTTACAGTTTGTCTGTACTTCCTCAATAGACCACGAAACAGCCATTTTTGGTTGATACAAAAAGGTGCGTTTCTTCAAACAAAAAAGTTGCGTCCGATCCTTCGCTGGCTGTGCTGATTTAAATCTAGCGGGTCTGTTGTGTCTCGTGTCGCAAGTTAAGTGACACAGTAATGATGATTTTCTCTGGCCAATCAGTGATCAGCAGAGTTTACACGTCACGTTTTGGTAACGGAACGGCTCGCTTGGAACCTCGGTTGAGGTGGTACTAAAAAAAGGACCAGGTACAGGTACTGTTACCAGTGGAAAAAACCCCAAAAGTGAGCTGTACTCAACCGTACCGTACCGTACTATGCAGTGGAAAAGCGCCAATAGTTTTGCTTGTGTTTTGTTTTCTTCGGAACTTTACATCTCCAGTCAAAATCTATCATAAAACATAAAAATGTAAAAAATATGAAACAACTTTTTGGCGTATTTTTATATTGTCATAGAAAGAAAAAAAAAGATTCTCTATAATAATAAATAAAATCACTATACTCAGTATTAATATATTGTGAAGTATATTGTGTTAGATCTGAAGGGGTGAGAGATCCAAAAGAAGAGGATTACAATACAGTATGTTAGAAAGAAAAGCTACACTGAACTTAGTATGAGACAAGAAATTGCAATTGCAAATGAGAAATTGAAAGAAGAGAGCGCTGATTAAACTGAGAACAATTCAGGGTATCTCTTAACCCATCTGTGTGGGAGAACGTCACAGGAAGAGATCAATGAAGTGGATATGTAATAAATGAGTGCCTGGGAGAGACATGTACTGTAATTGTTCCTCTCTTGCTCTCTCTGTGTCCTTTAGGGCTGGAGGCCTCCATGGCACACGACCGTCGGCCGCCCATGGCACCGTCCGCTTCACGATACCACCGTAGACGCTCCTCCGGCACCCGTGATGAACGTTACCGATCAGGTGAGTCAGCGGGGAGTTTATTCCAGCAGCTGCAATGAGTGATCCATCATCATTCTTACACTGGAATGATGGGAAATATAGCTGTACCGCAATAACAGTTTCACAGCAAGTAAACAAGAAAAAGGGAATAGAACAGCTCAAGGGGATTCATTCTGTAAAATGGACTCATAATATCAACGTTTCATACATTTTTCACTATTGATCATCAACATTTCACAATTGGTCAAACAATAAAAATATAATATATACGTATTTACCTTTAATTTAAATGAATGCATGAGATTTAAACAGCCTAATCCATAAAAACATTGATGTAAATATAGTATACTGTTTGTATATTAGTAATTTAAAACGGATTGTTTGTTTGTGTGTCAGATTATGGATTTGTTTATCCCTGAATATGCCACTGGCCTCCTACCTCTGGGCAAATATACAAATATTGATATATGTACATGGGAGAGATTTATCTGCTAGAAGCTGGACATAGTAAAATTGTATCTGTCTCTGTCATGTTCTTTAGACAGCCACATATTCAAAATAGAGAGATGAAAGATTAAAAAATAGGGTTCAGTAGTCATAAGACACAACATTTATTGAGCTTTTCGTCATGGAATGTGGTTTTTATGATTTATGGTAGATTTAAGGCTAGTTTCCCAACAATAAATACACAGTTATATTTTAGTATTGCTGAACAGCACATACCAGGTTACAACCACTGTCTTAAATGACAGCATGGAATCAAATTGGCCCATTTTTACAGTAATATTTACGTTCTTAATAAATGTCCCTGCTCTTGTTGTGCACATTCTCAGCCTCTAAAGCCACTTCCTTATCTGGTTGAGGAAAAATCAAATAAAAAATGAAATAACCTAATAATATCATCAGCTCCAATCAAAGTCCTATGTTTCAGTCAATATCCATCTTATATAATCATCTTTTTAGAATTTAAGGGGATTATTCTGATGTTGAAAGAAGTGCTGGTTTATAGGCATTTATTTAATCAAAAATGCAGTCAAAATAATATTTATAAAATTAAATATGAAATAATTCTTGTGTTAGCGCAGCTGAATTCTCCACAGCAATTAAACAGCTCTTCAGTGTCACATTATCCATTAGAAATCATTTTAATATCCTGATTTAGTGCAGAACCATTTATTTTTATTACAAATGTTAGTTTAAGTTGGGCTGAAATGAAATTTTGTTCATTGTAAATGTCTTTACTAATCAGTGCTAAATAAAAGTATTAATTTCTTTCAGAAAAACATCTGATCATTAGTTTAAATTCAAAATACGACTTTATTGATTGGTAGTGTAATTGCAGAATGTTGCTTTATATTTCCCAATTTCTCATTAAGCTCTATATTCTGGTTATATCTTTATTCTTAAAAAGATGTTGGTTTATATACAGTATAATATATAATCACAATATATAATGAATAAATCAAGACATACTGTACTCTTTCACTTCCTTTTGGAAAAGTAATTAGATCAGAATATGAGCAAATATCGCATCGGATTATTCATGGGCGTGTAAACACAGTCAGTGTGTTGATGGAATATGTTGTTCTGTATCTCATTAGAGAGTCCAAATAACAGCTTGGATTATTAGAGGCCGTGACTCTGCCAGCGTGAGGAGTGCAGGCTTGGGTACAACCTACAGTCAGCCGTGGTGTCATCTCTCTCACACACAGACACACACACTCTGAGATGAGTCAGTATTGCAAGTTTCGCAGAAGGGCTGGAGGTGGTGGCTTGGCTCTCGTCACTCACTCTCACGACCATCAGTATCAGAGAGACTCATCTCATCCACGTCACTGTAAACACCAGCTTGGAGGTCATCGGCTAGTTAATACAGATTCCTTTCATTTCATTTCTCAATTTTTTGCCTCCTCAGACGTCCACACAGAAGCAGTTCAGGCAGCACTAGCCAAACACAAGGAGAGGAAGATGGCCGTCCCCATGCCGTCCAAACGCCGTTCTCTCGTGGTACAGACCTCTATGGATGCCTACACCCCACCAGGTGAGCTTCACACCTGATTCTAAATCGTCTTTCATTTAAAGTCAACATGAAATCAAAAATAAATTAAGAGTTCATTCGAAAAAGAAAATTGTGTGATAAGTTATTGACACTTGTGTTGGTCCAAATCTTTAAAGACTTTTTAAAAAGTCTCTGAAAAGTCAATGGGGTCCAATGTTTTGCGCCATTTCTCAACGACTTTCCCTCTTGACTGATGTCATCTAGGATGGGCAGACAGAGTGAGAATGATTTGTTATAAAGAAGTATTTAAATATAACTTAATGCACATTCATGTAAGTTAATTTAAGTGTATAGAAATTTTTAAAATAAATGTATTACTTCTAGCATAAAAACCTGTTGCTAATATATATATATTTAATTTAGTGTTTATTGTTGTTGTTGTTATTTTTTCCTCTTTCTTTTCATGATCCTAACAATTTCTCTTGGATACAACTGTATCTGGACAATATTGTCTTGAAGAATTTTCGAGTTAATCCTAGAATCTTTTTTCCAATGGGTTGAAAGTCCCTTTTCACGTTGACTTTAATCGCACTTGTCCACCTTCTGGGCTGAGTGTTGAGTGGGTCTGAGTGACTCTCACTAGGCCTCTCCCCCCTCTCCTCTCTGCCCCCCCTGACAGACACCTCGTCCGGCTCGGAGGAGGAGGGCGGCCAGGGTGAGGGTACCCCCACCTCCAGCCAGGGCAGCGTCAGCATGGAGCACTGGATCAGCCGGGCCATCCACCAGGGTTCCACCACCTCCTCCTCCTCATCGTCGACGCAGAGTGGGGGCAGCGGAGCCGCCGGGCGCCTGGCTGACGTCCTGGCTCAAGCACATGTCGGCAAATCAGGTAATGCCCCCTCAACAAGGCCTGCCTCCACATCGTTCCCTCAGCCAGTCACTCCCACACTTCCTGCCATGCTTCTAAATCCCGTCTCCCTCGCCTATGTATGCTGTCCGCCCCTTCTTTTGCTCTTTATTGTATATCTGTGCTGTTCTTGAACCACGCTAGCCATCATCAACATGATTCTCTGCTAGTCTCCTTTTAAAATGATGTCTATCAAAAGGAGGTAATCAGTAACATTTGTCTGTAGACTCAAATAGGTGCACGGTTCAACAGTAAGAATGGTCTAATACCAGTTTTTGGTCCAGATGACAAAACTGTCACAATAATTTAAATAATTTCAAATTTGTGTCACCAAAGTCTTAGCAGCTTCGGTTAGGTGTGTTGTTAAATGTATAGCCATCATGGAGATATAATTTTTACCTGCAAGTTATTATGTAAATATAAATATAAATGAAAACAAATAATTGTAAATTAATTAATACTTTTTTATAATTATTAAAAAATAAAAGTTTTTTTTTAAGGTTTAAATGTTTATTTGTATTTAATATTTATTTATTTAATATTTTTGTTCATTACATTTCACATTTAATAAAAATGTAAATACATTACCCTGCTACTAAATATACAGTATGTGTTAAAATATTGCTATAATTTCTAGATAATTCTAATATAATTTATTGCAAAAAAATTTTAATGACTCTATCAATTCCTTTTGCACACAGTAAGGGCTTTTTGTGTTAAGAAAAACCTAACATTTGATAAAAAAGTGAAAAAAAATGTTTCATCATATGTAATATGTAATAAAATACAGACAGGGCAAGTACAGATTTACTTGTATGAAAATATCGTTCTTGTTGGGCCTGAGGTAACAATTCATTTAAAACAGCCAATTGCATTTACAGACACCTCATTTTCAAAAACCTCACGAACCCTCTGTATCCAGAGGGCTTGAAGTGGTAGACTGTGGCTAAGTGATGAGCTGGGGTGTTTTAATAGAGCTATGATGTTATGTAGGAGTGCCCTGTGGAGCAGTTTAATGTCTGAAGAAAGGAACTCATCTCTTTCACACTGTCCTGTTACCTCTCTCCCTTTATATTCCTTTTTTATTTCCCCTCACGATTCGGTTGTCTCATCGTTTCCCTTTCCTGTGTCTTCCTTCCCTTCCACCTTTTGGTTTCTTCTTAAGGAAATTTTACACGGTGCACTGTTGGCGCAATGCTTTACGATTTTACAAGCGCTATTCAATTCTATTTACACAAGCCTGCTACTACATTAGCGTGAAAAGCGTTTAAAAGACTCAGAATGAAGCCGTTACTGTAAATTATAATCTGTGTTGCTTCTAAGTTGTAGATAATTACGCTTTCCTGCTAAAAATCTTTTTTAAGGCTTACCCCACCTAGAACGATTACTACTGTTCTCACCTAAACGCCCCTTGAATCTTGTCTCCTGATTGAAATACTCAAACTATTGAATATTGTCTGTATTCTGATTGGCTGTCAATGTTACTATCATTCATCAGACAGAAAAAAGTCATTCTGAAATTGATTTAAAGAATATTGTTTCTTTAGATCAACTCCACTATTCTCATACGAAGAATTAGGATGATTATTAAACCTTTAGATTTATAGTTATCATTACAGTTATCTTCCTTGGTGTGAACCAGTCTTTAATCTGGTCTGCCAGACTGGCCAAGCTGGTTTTAGCTAGTTTAACCAGCTGAAAAACGCCTAAAACCCATCTAAAACGACCAGCTGTTGACCAATGTTGGCTGTTTTTGTGCAGCAGGAAACCAGATAACAAAATAAAAAGACATTTGCTTCTCCATAAAATAGGCTAACCCTGAATAGAAATAAATGTGATTTGTGGGCAGACATTTGCTGTGACTGAAAATGCTCATTTTTTTGCTCATTCACATTGCGTGGGCAGCAGGGAGCGATTTTAGACACATCAACACTGAAAGTGACAAAAAACAAAACATTAAAGCTAAGCAAAGTTTGATTGGTTGAAGAATAATGACACACAGAATATTCTGATTGGTCAGTGACACTAACAATCTTGGCAAGCTTTCAGTGCCGCCCCCGACAACAAACTGGGAACTTGTGATTACCGTGTAAAAGAGCCTTTCGTTTCTCTCACTCACTTCCCTTTTGTCCTCTCACATGATAATGTTGTGGTACCATCTAAAAGCAGACAACCTACCTCAAGAGAGTCAGTGGTGTTCGAAGCTCTCAGAACATTGTTAGAGCATATTTCGTAACGCAGCAAGGATCTTTGGGGCATTTTTAAACCCATTGGACCAAGAACAAGTTCTGCAAGTGCTTCCCAGGTTGTTGCTTTTGTCCCATATTTGTCTCGTACCGTTGCCACGAGAAACATGGCAGTGTGGGTGCTCCTTTAGGAACGCTCAATCATTCCCCCCCTCCCCCCCTCCCCTTCCATGTAAGAATGTAAGATATCCAGAGTCCTCGGGACTCTTTTGGGAACATGGCACTGTCCATGCTCTGTTCATCGCCCCCAGTCCTGCCCCATCCATACCTGCGGTCAGCGAGGAAGCGGACGGTTCTAAGGTTCTGGTTCTCCCCCTTCCTCCCTTCCCCATCCAGGGCCGATCGCTCACCTCTCGTTGAAGAGGAAAACTATGCTCGGTGTAGCAGAGAACGGAAACTCGCTGCGGCGCTCCTGCGATTTCGGATCTGATCTTCTCTGGCCGCCGCCCTTGGAGTCCGAGGGTCAGTATATCAGCCCCTCAAATGCACACACACACTTTCCCCAATCATCCAATCATCTAGAACGTCTCCATGTGTCCTCCATGTAGTTCTCTCTGGAGTCTGGGGGCCCCTTGGTGTTTTTGTGTTTGGAGTCGTGTGCTGTAAATTTTATGACCTGATGTGTCTGATCGTCAATTCTGCTGTGTATGTGCGAATAAACTCTCTGACAACAGTTCTGTTGTATTTGAGATTCGGTCTATCTGTAAGTAGTGACTGTGTACCTTGTGCATTTTCTAAATATTTTAGTTTTTTTAATTACATTATAAAATGAGAAATGCTGTTTTCAGGCTTCCAGTCTGCTTTTAGATGTCCATTCTTTGTCGCTATGGGCTTATCGTTGTTGCTCTTTCCTGACCTTGTGTTTTTTAGTGTAGTACACTTGAAAAAAATCTGTCATCATTTACTCTTTCGGAACCAATCTGACTTACTTTCTTCCATGGAAGACAAATTAAGAAATTTTTAAAGAATGTTCAATGTTTTTTCCCATAGAAAAATATTCATGGTGACCAGGCATACAGTACAATCATCATAAAAGTACAAATACAAATCTTATACAATATTTTATGTTTTCTGAAGCCATATAATACATTTATATGAAAAAAAAACCCTGAAATAAAAAAAAAATCCATACTTGTTAGCACCATTTAATTTAATTTTATAATAAAAGAGCAGCCTTTTCCATAGAGAAACTACATTTTACTGGTTTGGAATGACATGATGGCGAGTGAATAATGGCAGAATTATCTTTTCTCTGTGCACTATTGCTATAACTCCCAGTGTGTTGTCACTATCTGTTCATTTCTGTGTTAAATTTGCATGTTTATTTGTTTAAATGTTGTAAATTGCATTGACATTTAAAATGTTTACTGATTAACCAGTGTATAACCGTTGAGATTTTTTTCACATTGAAACATAGGACCGCACTGACTACTATTCAAAGGTTTGGCTTTAGTACGATTTATTCATAATTTTTTTTAAAGAAACTCATTTAACAAAGATGCATTAATTTAATCGAGAGTGACAGTAAATTTATTCAATTCTGCTTTGCATCACAGGAATACATTTTCGAAAACAACTTCATATTAAAATAGAAGTTATTTTGAAATGTAATAATGATGTGATCGCAATATTACCGTATTTTTGATCAAATAAATGCAGCCTTGGTGTACATATATTAAAAATAGAACAAATTTCACAGACCCCAAACTGTTTTTTTAAAAAGTTGTTCATGTTACTTACAATACTTTTTTTAAATAATAAAATCAAAACTGTTTCCATATTTGTAGAATGATAAATGAAAATTGACTGTAATATTTTTCATCCATCCCTCCCACCTAGAAGGGTTGTGTTTGTCTGGGGGGTTTCTTGTCTCCGTGACGCAGATTTGCCAGCAGGTTCCCTCACGCGACGCAAGACGTCATTTTTATTTGTCCTCCTACGAGCACCTCTGGGCTTTGAGGAAACTCCTTTTCTAGCACATTAGTGTCCGTGTCACTGAAGAGCAGGGGGTGGGGTGAAGAGAGAGAGGGAAAGGGAGAATGAAAGAGGGAGAGAGTTTGGATGTGGGTTATTTTCAGCCTGTTACGTAAGCACTCTTGCTGCTGGGTGTTTTCTCATACACTCATCACTGATGATAGAAACAGGGAGGCCAGTGATGAAGCAGGAGACGAGGTGGAATGCAAGGCAGGAAGGTCAAATATTAGGCACAGAGGGAGACAGGAGATTACACCTCAATTTCGATTCGGATTTAATTCTGATTTGATTTCCTTTACAGGTTTCAGACTAGTACTTTTTTTGATCTGTTCTTTAAAAGAACCGGCTCAAAAGAGTCATTCGTTTCAGAAATCGGACTCCACATTGATTGAAGAGTCGTTCGTTGATGAATCAGTCTGCATTGGTCACACTGCTTGTGTTTGATTCACTTAAAACAACCAGCGTATGCTCTGTAGCCAAAGTTGTGCTATTTGAGAGACTTCACTAGTAAAATGTTTTTTGATTCACCAAAAAAAGCTACACTGGTAGTCACATCAGTCCTTCAGGAGATGAGGGAGAGTAGAAGTAGTGCTGTCGGTGGGTGGAAGCCAAGTCCAGGGGTCGTGCCCTTCCTTAGTCACGTTCTCCATCACAGTCTCCTTCTGTGCTTGGCACGATTCCTCAGACAGGAGGCATCTCGCTCACTCACATTCATTCTGTCGCCGCTAGTGACAGCTTGACTTATCTCTCCCATATATATGACTAATACTTTGATTTATATTTATACAAGCTAATACTACATATTTATGTATTTATTAAGTCAGTCTGAAACAAACTGATTTATGGAGAAACAGAGCTATAAATTAACTTTGATTCTCTACTGAAAAGCACTAAAATAAACCACTCTATCTACTTCTGATATGAATGTATCATGTCGGTCAGATGCAAACTCAGGGTATGTAATAAACTTTATTACATTGAAAACCGTCTATGCTGAAATAAAGCTAAAAGCCTCCGACTGAGTCGTCCTTGATCACAGTGAATGATTCTGTTTGGGCCGTTTTGTGGTTTAATGGTCAAGTAGGAATAGCGCCGCCTCATTGGCATTCCCCTCGTTCCCGGTGTCGCAAATTACACCCGGACGGTTATTTCTCTCCGAATGGCTCAATTGGAGCACGGGGTATAATGGAAGGAAACTTGTGCCACTTTATGAGCTTTTAGTGAAGGGTTCACCCATTGACATCTGCAGTTTGAAATTGTGCAAAAAAGGTAAATGACATTTATTTACTCGAACGTTAGACCGCACAACCTCTGTAGGGATATCATAATGGTAATATGTGGTGGCCAAGGGCGCTGAATGTGAAAGAGACATTTCAGAAGCGAGCTGAGTGGAATGAGAAAGAGGCCATAGACAGCTGAGAATTTATGATCGGAAGGGGAGGGTGAACGGTGAGAGAGAAGCCCAGCGGACTCACCGAGTGGAAGTAAAAGGGACTGTAATTAAGAGAAGGATGAAAAAGCTCTTCTCTGTGTCTCTTGCGTACCATCCGTCTCTTTCTTCGAGACGTGTTCATGTGTTTCTCAAAATCACTTCCTGTCTGCCTCCAACCCTATTACTTTTAATCGTAAACATTGTGTCAGGGCTCTGTATCAAAGCCAGGTAGGATTGAAATCCTGGCAGAACAACAAACCAGTTGGTTTATAGGCGGTTCCATTTGGGCATTGGTTGGTCATGCTGGTTATGCTCTGAGACTGATCATTACCAAATTTAACCAGATGTACAGTTTTGGAACCCGATTGCTGGTTTAAAGCTGGTCCAAATCAGTTAACAATTGGTTAATATGAGATTCAAGCTCGTCATTGGCTGGTTAAGCTGGTTATTGGCTGAATTATATAGATGGACCAGCTTATGACCAACCTGTACCAGCCATACATTTTCTGGAACATGGTAGCTGGCTTGAAGCTTGGTTGAAAGCTGAAACAAACCAGTTACCAGTTGGTTTATACGTGGATTTATTCAGGTAAATCAATGGCTGGTCAGGCTGGATATTTACGGTACAATATGAGTTTATGATATAAGTTGGTTATGATTCTCCAAGTTGGTCATTAGTTGCTTATAGTGTAGGATATTCAAGGTAATCATTATCTGGTCAATGACCAACTCAAGTTGATTGGTTATTTACTATATGATGTAGATTGGTCAGCCAGCAACTAACTGCAACATACCAGTTACCAGTAGGTTTATAGATGGTTAAAGTTGGTCATTAGTTGGTTATACACTGTCTTATACAGATTGATCAGCCACTGACCAACTTGTAACAGCTATACATTTTTGGAACCTGATAGTTGGTTCAAAGCTGGTCCAAGTAGGATAATAACTATAATATGGACAATGACCAATTTGCTAACCTTTTTGAACATGATAGCTGGTTTAAAGCTGGTCCAAGTTGGTCATTAGCTGCATATACAGTAGGTTATTCAACTCTGGTCAATGGCCAACTCGAATTTACTTGTTATTTTCTGTATAATATAGATTGGTCAGTCTGTAGCAAACCAGATTGTTTATATATGGTTCACAACATGAATTGGTTAAGCTAAGTCTAATAGAGATTGATCAACTAATGACCAGCTTGAAATGGCTATGCATTTTTGTAACATAATAGCTCATTTAAAGCTGGTCCAACAAACCAATAACCAGTTGGTTTATAGGTGATTCAGTTTGGTGATTGGTTGGTCAAGTATAAGTATAAGTATAATGGTATTTGGTTCAAGTTGGAGGTTTTGGTCATTGTATATTATATAGTGAATAACCTAATTGGTCTTGGTATGCACCAGCTTTTCTTTTCTTTTGATTCCTCCTCATCTTCTCAAACCCAGAGAATCACTCAGCCCCTCCGGACGTCACCACCTACACCTCCGAACATCCCGTTCAGGTGGAGAGGCCACAGGTGTCCACCGTACCCCGGACCACACCCAAATATGGCAACGCCGAACTCATGGAGACCGGAGATGGTGAGGGCACGAGAAATGTGTGCGAAAGTAAAGGAGTGATGTTTAAGAGACAGTAATGACGTTTTCATTACAAAAATCACAATGAGCTTTGAAAGATTTACATGAACCATTTTCCTCAATCATTCTGACAGCCCATCTAGCATTTCTCTTCCGCCCTAACATTATTTATTTTGGCAGATGGTTTTATACAAAGCAACTTGTATATAGTCCCCCTGCAGCAACCTGGGGTGAAGGACACAATGGTGGAGGCTAGTCTAAAGTGTTGTTTATTGCTAGTTCATGATACTGAAAGCATTATTGCATTTGCACCTAACATTTTGAGTGTTGTTGCAATATTCAGAATATTTTAATACACAACCTCAATTACAGAAAATAATTCTAGTTTTAGTTTTTATTTTAGTCGAAAGAATAGAACATAGTAATATAATAATATTAATAATTGTAATGGAGAAAAAATAAAATGCAAAACTAGAAACACTAACAAATATTGCCTTGGCAGCTAACTGATATAAAAAAGCTATATAAACAAGCTGAATAAATGACTGACCCAGAAAAAATAAATAAATAAATAAAACTGAATAGAAATATTTAAGTAAAGGGCAAAAACGAATAAATTGTTAAAATGATAAAAAAAAGTTAAGATAAAAACAAATATAAAAAATAAACACTAATTCAGTAATTCTATAACAAAAATAAAACTACTTGATATTTAATCCATGCATGTTATTAAATTGCTGAGGCTTTATATATGGTGTTGATGTAGTTTTGAGTTGTACAGTATGTAAGCCCTGGAGATGATAGACACAGTCTCTGAAATCTGCTCTGATGGATCCTCTGTTATAAAGCTGTGATTGAGGGCATTGATCCCACTCTTATATTATTACTCTTTAATTTGATCTCTCGGGACGCCCCTGAAGGCCGCATCTGACTGCACCTGTCAGAGGCATTAATCCATAATGTTTGTAAAATTGATTTGTTTGGGGTAAGATGAAAATTGAGGTGTTGGATACGGAAGTAAACACAACAGCGGGGAGTTGAACATCTTCATTGTGCACATTCAGCCATCCATCTAATCTGTTTATGGCCATTCCTTTAAATCCAGACATCCTTGTGTGTGTGTGTTTGTGTTTATAGGCTCGTTCAGGAAATTTGATGTATGATAATGTTTGAGTTTTTGTGCGTCAACACTTGTGTTCCCTCCTTAGGAGTCCCAGTTAGCAGTCGTGTTTCAGCTAAAATCCAGCAACTTGTAAACACACTAAAGCAGCCCAGACGACCTCCACTTCGAGAGTTTTTTGTTGATGATTTTGAAGAGCTCCTAGAAGGTTTGTCTCAGCGTTTGAATTTAATTTAATTTTTTTTTACTTTTCACTTTTCTTACGAACAAACAAATAGAGTCATGCACAATACTGGATTTGCAAACAAATCATTCTTTTGAATAATTTGATTGAAACAAGCAATCAATTGAAGCAGCTTATAATTAAATGTCTCTCTACCACAAAAGCAGCAGTGATGAGTGAATGATGATGATTCAAATGAACCGGTGATTCAACAATTCACAGTTCATTGAAACGAACCAGTTCAACAAAAACAACTATACAGAGGGTTTTTTGGACCCATGAATGGCCATATTTTGCCTCTTCTGTTTTCAGTCCAGCAGCCCGACCCCAACCAGCCACGGCCAGAGGGATCTCAGATGGTCGCCATTCGAGGGGAGCCGCTGGGAGTGGTCACTAATTGGCCACCATCTTTAGAAGCTGCACTGCAACGCTGGGGGACCATCTCGCCCAAAGCACCCTGCCTGACCACCATGGACACTAACGGCAAACCCCTCTACGTCCTTACTTACGGTAAAATAACCATATTTAACTACAGCCTTAAATATAATAAAGAACATCTGCGCACAACCATACTGGAACAGAATAATATATAGAGTTAATTTGCAAAAGCAGATAACTCCTTTGATGTTTTGTTTTTTTGGACTAGGTTAAAAACTAACAAACAAAAGACACTAACACAATAAAAACTTGATAACATAATAAAAAACATTAATTTTGAAAATGATCTGTTTTTGCAAATAAACTCTTGTTCTAATTAACTCTCACACTTCAGATTGTTATTATGTGTATTAACAGTATTAAAAAAGTATGTGGACACTTAACTCCTGCTTAATAAAATGTGTGTCATATTTTTTATAATTGTACACTTTTTTACGGTTACACCTATTAGTTGCTTATTAGCTAGAATATTGGCCATTTATTAGTGCTACTGTAATTAAGGACATATTAATGCTTATTCTACATCCCTAATCCTACCCGTTACTTAAACTCAACCACTACCTTAAGTATTAATAAACAGCAAAGTAATAATTTATTAAGGGGAAAATTCGTAGTTAATAGTTAACAGGTGTTTCCTATTCTAAAGTAAAATCTTTTTTTTTTTAATGTTTTTTTTATATATTATTCTATTTTATAATAAAAATGAATTTATTTATTTTTCAGACCATCTAGGATATATTTATTTTGAGTAAATTAATAGTCAAAAATTAAATGTTTTTTATTATTATTGTTTTATTTCATAAAAAATATTTATTTATTTATCAAAAGTTTCACAAAAGCATAGTTTCAAATTAAAATATAAGTTAGGTAGAGAAAAGCTTAATTAGTTTGCAGATGCCAATTGTTTCAGTATATTTTCTTTTTTTTTTTAAGTGTCCAAATGTTTCTGTGGTTGCCTAATATACAGGAATACTTGTGTTGTTATGCTAACAGAAAAATAACCTTGTTTCTTTGTTTATTTATGCTCATTCATGAGAGTGTGATCATTATAGGGCTTGTTTTGTTTAGTGTATGTGTGTGTGAGAGACTCTCAGCTGATTTTACTCAGTGAGGATCCTGCCAGCAGCACTTCACGGGTGAGAGTGTGAGGAAAGGATTGCAGTGCGTGTGTCTGTAATGGGTTGATATTCCCTCTTTTCTTTTTCTTTTTTTTTTTAAATTGAAAATGATCATCAAGCCACCTGAGCTTAATGATTCCTTCATATCTCTCTCTCACTCACACACACACACATACACACTCGAGACGCTGAGAGCTCTAACCAACAGACAACCTCCATTGCCTTGGTTTTGCAGTGTGAGCCAGAAAGTAAATGACAATGGTTGTTTATGTGGCGTTTAAACCCCTCCCCAAAACCCACCAGGACTATCACGCTCCTCCTCAGCTCGTTAAAAACCTCGCCCAAATCAAAAGAGTAATTAACTTTCCACAGAACGCAGGCGCGAAGCGAGATCGCTATCTCTGCACCGTTTTGCTTTCAGTGGGGTTTCATAGCCATGAGTTAAATCCTGATAACGGCAGGTCAAAAATTCAGCAGGACAGAGGAGATAAACTGTTGAAACACCCTGCGTGTGACTTGCCTGGATGATTAAATTTAAAGTCATTTGGTCTCAATCCATGTTTGTCCTTCGCTTGTCTTTCAGTCTGTGGGATTTGTTCACTTTTTCTTCTTTTTTCTTTTTTACAGTTTTCTAAATGTAGAGTATCTTAGAGTTTTCTTATGCACCATATAAGGCCTCCATAGGACTCATGCTTACATTAAATTCTTCTAAAGTCATATGATAGCTTTGTGTGAGCAACGAAAGGGAGCTGAATTAATTATTTGCTGTTTGTCTCAAATCTCATTTGCGCTTCCACATACAAAACATTCAAAATATGTTTGGTCAGTTATATTTTTTTAATTTCTTTTATTCAGGGGAAAAAAAACAACAATTTTTTGTTAATTTATTTTTAAATGTTATATGTAGTTATTTTTTGTGTTCATATAAAGATATTTATTATCATAAAATATAATTATTTATTTTTCAACACTTTACAAGTATATATTTCACAAAAAGACGGCATTTCAGAAAATTTATATTGTTTTATTATTGTTTGTATATGAAAACTATTAATATCTTATGTCTTCATTTATTTTATTTTATTTGAATTTTTTATATCATTTTATTTAATATAATTTTTATTTATCAAACATTTCACAAAATAAAGTTAGGTAGGACACAAATGAGATTTGATAACTGCAGGGTACTTTTGGTGAACTGACCCCTTAAGTACAGTTATTTAGCATGTACTTTCTTTTGAACAGGCAAGCTTTGGTCTCGGAGCATCAAAGTAGCGTACAACATCCTCCACAAACTAGGCACCAAGCAGGAACCTATGGTCCGACCAGGAGACCGGGTGAGTGTTACAGAACCTCTTATCAGACCAGCTTAGTAAAGCACCTCTTTAGAGGAACATTCAATACTAGTTAAACTCTTCATGCTGTCGATAACCACTGAGAATAATTTGATATGCAGTAATGCACTCTGAATGGAAGGAATGAGTGTTAAAATACACATTTTTTGAAATTAACTGGCAGTGTTAAGAGTATTTATGAAAAGTAACTTTTACATCTGCAGGTATTCATTTTTAATTTTGTAAAATAATATCTGACACAACTAAAAGGATGATTTAGCCTTAAAAAATGCGCCCAAAAGTTTGCTCATTTTGTCATTTCAGATCCACAGTATATGACTTGGAGATATTTTGAAGAATGGTGGTAACTCAATATTTTTGATTCCCATTGACTTCCATACTTTGTACAAAAAATACATTGGAGGTTAATGGGAAACAAAACTCTTTGGTTAAGAAATGTGCTCAGGTTTGGAATGACATGAGTAAATAATGACAGAGTTTACATTTGTGGGTGTAATATCGTTTTTAAAAACGCAGAAAAATTAATTTTAGTGTTGGTGTCAACAAAATGAAACCACATTTATGCTGTGCGTTTCTGCATTTAAACCTTGATAATGCTTTTCCCTTCCATGCAGTATATGCAATTATGTCTGTTATTACATTCTGAAGGACGAGTCAAAATGATTTTCTGTGGTAATCTCCAGCATGCTGCAGATGCTGAACATAGAGCATGGCTTGTTTTGAACCCAGAACATTCCTTTAATGACAGAGTGGCGTTTCCTGCTGCATGCCTCGGTTTTAAAGCGTGTCCCTGTCAGATTAGCATACTCTGGTGTTTGAAGTCTGACACCTTTCTTCTCTTATCATTTCACGAGCAGGTGGCTCTTGTGTTCCCCAACAACGATCCAGCCGCCTTTATGGTTGCCTTTTACGGCTGCCTGCTGGCAGAGGTGGTACCCGTACCCATCGAAGTGCCACTTACCCGAAAGGTGAGACTCTAAATATACCACCATGAATGACTGTCACGTTTTCAAGCCTTCACGTCTCGGTTTTTGACACCATAACAAGTTATGGTGCCTACCCACAATCCTTCTTCCCAGCCTGGACTCACACTGTCGAGTGCCATTCTGACAATCAGTATGGTGCAAAATATTAATATATATTTATTATTCATGTTTAATGGTTAAGTGTTACAAAGGCCTTCTGGAAACTTGGCCTTGTAAATAACGCAGTGTCTAGCTTTCCGGTCTGCTGTCTATTTTTGAGATCCGTTATCAGGGTGAATGTATCAGAGCGGACCCCTTGAGGCTGAGGTATTGCCTCAGATGCGTATGTCGAATTTTAGTGGTCGAAGTGGAGGAGGAGAGCAACTCTGGCAAGAGTCAGTCTGATCCCTCGTCAATCCAAAAATTCCAGGAAAGGACCTGGAAACTGGCAGAACACTCTCTGGCTTCCTCTGCATACATTGCACTTCGGAAACCAATAAACTTTTGTCCAGTGCAAAAGCAGCTGTGTGTTTTTCTGCATTTTTGACTTATAGCACAGCATTAGTCTCACAGAAGAGCACGGTGCAAGAATCGTGGATATGTTCTTGTGTGTCCAATGATAATATAATGGCACTTTGATGTAGATTCACATCTATGTTTATGTATTTGGCAGCCACTTTTGTATAAAACCACTTACAGTGCATTCAAAATATGCAATTTCAAGCATTTCTTGGGATTTGAACACATAACTTTGCCATGTCTTGTGTCTCTCTTTACTTAGCATGAATTGCATTGGTTTTTATAGGTACTTTGTAAATTATCATCACAGCATTGTTTTTTGGATGTGTACCATGGAACTGAAATGTACTGAATTACTGAAATTGTATTTCTGAAAACTTGGTAATATCATGATGTTCTGTTTTGAATTCTAAATGAATGGTATTAGAGGTACACTTACAAAAAAGTATCATGGTGTACTGTTCTTTTGTCTGATAACACACAAGCTTGGTATTACTGTGGTAATTCTGAACGTTTTTTTTTTAGGGTACACTGATAAAAAGTTCTTTAGCGTAACATAATTTTACAATGTTTTTTAAACATGTAGAATGGAGTACCATGTACATACATGCATTTCAGTACAAAAAAAAAACGTGATTATATCATGGTACTTTGATTTATATACCATAGTACTGAATTCAGTTTTTTTTCTTTCTTTTTTTTTCCGAATCGTTTGTTTTGTAAGCGTACTGAACTGAAAGCCTCATACCGAACTGTTCAATATGATTACGCGTATCGTTACAGAACGTTACGTTAGAGAACTCTTGTGTTTTACTAAAGCTTTTAAACATTGAACATTGTATATTGGAAACTACCATAGTGTTTGTATCTGACAACGCATTTTACAAGGTCATGTCCAAAAACCACGGAGCATTTTGTTGCAAGGTATTTTTTGTTATTTTACTATGAAGAAAAGGTGACATGGACATTTGTTAGGTGGAAGTGATTTTAAAACTCCACCATCAAACATAAAAGAAATATTCAAGCACACCCCAGTATTACGGATAAACATCGTTCCTCAGTGTGCTGTCTGTAATAAGTAGGCCGTCACCTCCCCTGCAGTGTATTTTGCTGCTGTACTGATGATGGATGTTAGCTGGTCTTAGCCTATTTCTGTGTGTGTGTGTATTAGGATGCTGGAAGTCAACAGATCGGCTTTCTCCTGGGCAGTTGTGGCGTTACTGTAGCTCTGACCAGTGATGCCTGCCACAAAGGCCTTCCGAAAGGACCCACTGGCGAAATACCACAGTTCAAAGGTCAGTCCGTTCATACACAACTTTATGTAAAGCAATGTCTATCATCACGTAGCCAGACTTGTGATTTTCAGAATATAATCTAGCGTACAGCTTGAAGGGATAGTTAACCCAAAAATGTATATTCTGTCATTAATTACTCACCATCATGTCGTTCCAAGCCCATAAGACCTGTGGATCACTACTTAAAGGGTTAGTTCACCCCAATAGGGAAATTTTGTCATTACTCACCCTCATGTCGTTCCAAACCAGTAAGGCCTTTATTCATCTTCGGAACCATCTGACCCTCCATAAACAGCAAAACCATTCTTCTCCCCTGAGTTACGTCTTCCGCCATTTTCGAGAGTATCATGCATGCATACAGTACGCTTTCTACTTGGCATAAACGACCGCAGATTACATTCATGCATGTGCTTTACCCCAGATGTGCGATACTCTCTAAAATGGCGGAAGATGTAACTCAGGGGAGAAGAATAGTTGAGTAAATCGTTATTTTTGCTTTCTTTGCGCTACAATGTATTCTAGCGTCGCAAAACTGAAGTTAAGCCACTGTTGTCACAAGGACTGTTTTACCAATGTTTTTATTACGTTTCTGGATTTAAGTTGCATCGCTGTCTATGGAGAGTCAGATAGCTCTCTGATTTCATCAAATATCTTAATTTGTGTTCCGAAGATGAATGAAGGACTTATGGGTTTGGAATGACAAGAGGGTGAGTAATTAATGATAGAATTTTCATTTTGGGGTGAACTAACCCTTTAAGGTATTTTTGATGACATTTCTGACCCTTTATAGACAGCAATAAAACTGAAATGCTCAAGGCCTAGAAATATAATAAGGACATCGTTAAAAATAGTCCATGTGACATCAGTGGTTCAACCTTAAATGTATGAAGCTAGGACAATACCTTTTGTGCACCGAGAAAGCAATTATTGTAACCGTTTCCTCAAATTCATCACAGGAATAAATTGCATTTTAAAATACACTAGAATAGTGAGAGTCTGTGTGAGGCGGAGAACGAAAATCAAGAGCATGATGGGCCGTATCATGTGTGATGTTATCTAAGCCAGACTGCAAGCAGTCAGTGTTTTTTGCCCTGTCTGGGTCGCAGTAAGACTAGAGAGGGGGTATAAATAGAAAACGTAGAGGTAATGAGTCTGATATTGTTGTAATGATTTAAGAAGTCCCGAGAGTATAATCATTTAGACAGAGACGGATAAAAGACGGACTTACTCTCATCCCAACGCACAATAGCCATTTAGCCAGGCACCCTAATCACTCACTATCGTTCTTTTCAACGATAATCACCACTAATAATTATAATGATAGTCATGGTTGAATCATCAAGCTGCATGAATAATAATAGGATGGTATGAATATTCATGTTTTCTCTCTGTTTGGTCCCACCCACTCATCAGGATGGCCAAAGCTGCTGTGGTTCGTCACAGAATCCAAACACCTGTCCAAGCCGCCACGTGATTGGTTCCCTCACATCAAAGATGCAAATAACGACACCGCCTACATAGAGGTGAGCTGACCGTGGAATGACGACCGTTATGGAAATATTAGCATATTCAAATCATTTTACTGGCCGTACATACAAAGGTTCTCCTGAAATGGAAACCGTCAGTCTGGGTTTGTTTTCCATGTGCTGCACTCCACAAGCCACTTTAATTGTTTTATGATATCTGATTGGTAGATATTCTATCTATCTATGTCTCGAGCCTCAGAAATCAATATTTCCTATCAGCATGCCGGGCACAGCTGCTTCCATTAGAGAGTCGCTGGATAATGGATGATAAATGATTAATGTTTGTTTAATTGGGAATCGGGAGTCTTGTAGGAGATGCTGGTTGATGGAGTGGGGCTGGTCTCGTGTTATTGAGCCAGTTTTGAGTGAGCTGTCTCTGTGTTCTTTACCAGATCCCAGAAATCTGAGTCTTTGCAAAGTGGCTGGGTGTCAAATGTCCAGTGTTGGGCCAATGTTTGCTTTCCTCTCTACTGCACTCCTTTTCAGTACAGTATGAAGAACATGTTTAAAAGAAAAAATATCATGAGCAAAAGAAAAAAAATATGATTATATATATTTTATTTTAAAAAGATATAGGCTTAGGACCATTGGCACTGTTGTTTTTTATCATGACATAATGAACAATTTTCTCTTAAATGTAATTTATGTTGCTGTATAGCTCAAAATGTATTTTTTTACTGTAATCATGTAGTATGAAAAAAGTACACTAAATTAAAAAATATATATTATTCAGTAGAAAAAATGGCCCACCAAATTACTGTTACTGGAAAATAAAAAAACACATTTTTATATTGGTAATGATAAAAAAAATACCAAAAAAAAAATTAAAAGTAAAAAAAAAAAATATATAAATATATATATATATATATATATATATATATCAGAAAATCACATTTACTGCAATAAAAAATTTGGACAGCATGTACAAATAATTGAAAATCAATTTTTCAATTATTTAATATGAATTAGATTATTATATTTGTGATTTCGTAAAAGTAATAATAATTTTATTATTTAATAGTAATTTTGTTGGAATTATTTTTATACATAATATATAATATGTAATATTTATTCAAACACGTGCTTTAAAAAAATATATTTGAATATAAATTAAAATATATATTTATGTATAATATAAAATATACTAATATAGATGTATATATATGTAAATACTTTTAAAATATGTACTGTATGTGCTTTTATTTATATATACATCATAAATGTACAGAGTACACATATAATATGTAAATGAACACTTTTATTTTGGATGCCATTATTCAGATGACAGCTTTTTTATATATATTGTATATATATATATATATATAAAATGTCAAACTATGTAATAATGTAAATCAAATTGCCTTATAAAAAAATTGCAAGATATTCAATCTTATTTTTAGATTTTTATTTTATGTTTAAATATGCCCTGGACGTGGCCAGTACTTTTGACATGCATCCTTAAAGTAGTGTGCTAACCGTTATCCAAACCAAGGGATTGATGTCTTAATAATTGACATTTCTGAAATTTTTGTGTTTATCGATTTCCAGTATAAGACTTGTAAAGATGGGAGTGTTTTGGGTGTGACGGTCACACGGATCGCACTTCTTACACACTGCCAGGCCCTAACACAGTCTTGTGGATACACAGAGGGTGAGTCCAACACACACATGCACCGCGTTATACCTCTCGGTCAGTCCATTGTGCTTAAATCTCCCTTTTCAGACAATCATGCAGTAAATCTGTCTTCTCTCTTTGTCTTTTAGCTGAAATCATAGTGAATGTATTGGACTTTAAAAAAGATGTGGGTTTGTGGCACGGCATCCTAACCGTAAGTCAGGCTTTTGAAAAAAAACTAAATTGTAAAAATAAGATCATATGTTCCACATTTAGGGTGTTAATATCTCACTTCCTGTTTCCTCAGAGTGTCATGAACATGATGCATGTAATCAGCATCCCATACTCCCTGATGAAGGTCAACCCTCTGTCCTGGATCCAAAAAGTGTGTCAATACAAAGGTCTGTCAGTCAGTGTTTACACTACATCCAATTGCAATGAAAAACTATTTACACCAAGTCAGATATGATTAAACAATGGCATAAAATATATAATATATAATTCTTTGCATGAAAACTAGTCCAATTAATATAACCAAACACAGAAGTATGTAGTATTTTTTTGCAATTTATGCACCCGGTATTTGACTAAATGATTCAATAAAATAATAGTTATGTTTTTTGTGTTGTCATTAAGAAAATCAACCTATCTTCCCAATTACAAGTAACAAAAATGTCATATTTATGACAAAATATTAACAGAAAAATAATGAAATATATTACAATATAATATTAATAACAACTAATATGGTAGCGTATTTTCAACTCTCTCTATGATATACATGTGTACTGTATGCATGTTTCAAAATGTCTTTTTGTGCCTAAAATTTGAACGTGATATAAACAGACTTTGAGTCTTAATCTTAAACTGGTAATTTGACATGAACTATAAACAGGGCAAATTTCTGTATAAATCATTTGTAAATCCTCGCAGGGAGCCTACATCGTTGATAGCTTTATGAAATATTTATTCAGAAATTCGTTCTGCTCATGTTTCATGAATTAGTCATATGTCAGGGACAGTGTAATTTGATATGATTTTGGATGTGTCCAAAATGGCCAGCCTTGTGATATTTCTAGTTTTGTGTGTTTGTGTGCAGCTAAAGTCGCTTGTGTCAAGTCCAGGGATATGCACTGGGCTCTGGTCGCTCACAGAGATCAGAGAGACGTCAACCTGAGCTCCCTGCGCATGCTGGTGGTGGCCGATGGATCCAACCCATGTGAGTTCAGCTAGGGTTTTAACTCTTCCCTTTCCCTTTCCTCTGACACCTGTGTTTCTTAAAATGTTCTTCTACAGTAAAAAAGCTGAGGGTTAAGCAGCTATTTACACACCCAGCCACCTGGCCAACAAGCTAAAAGCATCATTCATAAGTGTCTAATGTAAATGTGTATACGCTTATATTTGGACTTTGGGATTATAACTCGTAGAAGAGATGAGTCAGGATAGATGATGCCCAGAAGCCATTTCCTTACATATACAGATACATAATACACAAATGGACTCACTAAAGGACAAAACGCTCTACTGCTGCCTATTTCATTCAAATGCCAATGGAAATGCCAGGAAGAGATAGTAAATAAGTTTCTGATGGAAGCTATTTAATCTTTGTTAATGTTAAATAAATGAAAATACAAGTTCATGTTAGTTCACCGTGCATTATCTAATATTAAAAAAAACAACCTGTAATTTTAATAATGCATTATTAAATGCTGCAATTAGCATTAACAAAAAATAATAATAAATGCTGTAGAAGTGTTGTTGATTTATAGTTCATGTTAACTAATGTTGTAAAGTGTTACTGATAATATTTCATTTATCAGTTGCTTGCTGAAAATATCATTGATGCAATGCATAATAAATAGTGGTATCCTATTTTTTTTCTCGATATTTTCACTTATAGAAAGTACATTTTATTTTTTTCAATTTATGTATTTATTTAGTACAGGAAAGATAGTTTTAGACAAAATTTAATTGAATAGTAATAAAATTAATGTCACAATGCAGCACATTTAATAGGCTTGATTTTTTTTACTTTTTGTTTTTAAAGAGATATATGACATTAGAACATAAGCATGCATGGTTTATACATTCAGAAATTGTTATTTGGCTGATCATGATGGATTAAAGTGTGAACAATCACAATAGAAGTCAGTTACAGTACATATAGAAATCTTAAAGGTATGGTAACAAAAACAGCCCTTTTTATTCTAAGGCTGGCCATGAAAAATGCGTGGGTACATAAAAACTAAAAACTTCAGTCTTCAGGAGAGACATTTTTTTTTTGTACAAATTTATACAACATGGCCCTCTAAAACTGTTCCCAATGTACCCTTCAGAGTTAGAAACCGTCTAAAGGTGAGAACTGTTTTAAATGTCACATAAGACAGGCATCACATTATAGTATGTAATGTTCTCTTTTGTTCTTTGCAGGGTCCATCTCATCATGTGACGCATTCCTCAATGTCTTCCAGAGTAAAGGTCTGCGGCCAGAGGTCATCTGTCCATGTGCCAGCTCAGCTGAAGCCCTCACCGTGGCCATCAGGAGGTGACACATTGACCATTCACTTCCCCTGTAACTCACTTTTCCATCCAGAACATTTAGATCTTTCTGTCCCACTTTTATGAGTTTCACAAGCCCTTAAAAAATGGGGAAAACTGACAGAAATATGGACACAAACCATTTTCCTGTTGGTCAGACAGATTGAAGTTGATGGTTCATCGAGAGAGCTTTACCGGAGCCTGTATATGTCTTCAATGCAATTTTCCAAAAAATTGTTTTTTTAGGCTGCCTCCATAATTACCGCCCTGAATAGTCCTGACATCTTTGCTTTGTGACCGAATCAAACCCGTGACAGAACGCAGAGCATATGGTTTTCATTCCACAGGATTAACTCAATCGCTGGACGTTTTTACAGACCTTCTCTCTCTCTCTCCGTCACGACAATTTGAGGACGAGAACAGCTTGTATGAATTTGAACAAAAATTGAAATGAATTGAAAGCTAATAATAGAGCTTGGTGTCACAGATGAAAACATCACTGTCTAGTGAAGTCAGGGGGGAAAAGTTGATTCAAAGGCGACCGACGATACGTAATTCCGCTGTTTCTGTCATCGAAGAAGTTACGTCATCGTCATTGGTGGATTTACAGAGCAAACGAATCGAAACCTCATTTTTCACCCTTCTCACACATTTGCTTTGGCCCATGTGGTATACAGAATATTTCTCGCTCTAGTAATAATTTCCTTCCTCGTTATATCTCATTTTCATTTCAGCTTTAGATGGTCCAAAATTTCTGCACTTCTGCTCTGCTCCTAAATTTAATGAGCTGCCTACCTCGACAGCAATTTTAAGCATCGAATAGTATGTACACACACGACAATGGCTGTTAGAAAAAAAACATTATGCCACATTCTCAGATACTTAATTTTTAGAAAAAAAATTTGCAATTATCCAATGTGCTTCTATATACAGTATAAAAAATAAAACGGTCGATCAAATACTGTTGGAAGCAGTGATTTCCACATCAGTTTCTTGTGATGTTCCGGTGCAGTGTGCAGACAGCAAGGCAGCACACTCGTTTTGGAACCAAGCTTTTATTTCCAGCATACTTCATCGGCACACCCTGTTTTATGTATTTCGCTCAAATGAAGCCTGCTGTACCTTGCCAGAATCTCTGTTGGCTCATACGGGGGTCTTTTAGAGGACATTATGTGTGGGAGGGGCTTAGCGCTGTCCATCAGATCTGGTTGCACCAATCAACTTCTTCATCAGAGCTAGTTGGACCAATGAACTACTTCCTATGGTTTACATTGCATTAGAGTCAATACGAGGACATTATTTGGACATTAGAGGATATACAGGATGTGTGGGCAGGGCTTATCCTTATCTGTCAGATCTAAGTGGACCAATCAGCTTCTTCTTCAGGTTTGCATACAAAACACTGCGAAATAATTATATTTATTTATTTCTATTCTATGCTAACGACATGCTGGTCATTTGCTAGTCATGCTAGCAATATACAAGCAACAAGCTAATCTTGCTAATTATGCCATATCTAAATTTTCAAACTTCAGGCTTTTACAACTATTGGCTTTCTCAAGCCAACCTAAAGTTTGTCTCGACTAACTTTTTGATCTGGTTCTATTCATTGTTCTAATCTGGTATTTTATTTCCCATCTTAGGCCTACAGATGACAGTAACCAGCCTCCGGGTCGAGGAGTGCTGTCTATGCAGGGTCTGAGCTACGGTGTCATCCGAGTGGACTCAGAAGAGCGTCTCTCCGTACTCACTGTACAGGATGTGGGCACTGTGATGCCAGGAGGTACACATATGTACATGCGTTAATTTTTCTGGGAAAGTCTTCGAAAAATGTGGCTTTGTATATATTGTTGTACGTTTAGTGTTAATGCCATCAAAGGAGAGTGTTGCGTATGCCTCTCTTTGCATGCTGTATTTACTGCTTCATAAAGTGCGTAATGTGTTTATTGATGTTGTGTATGTGCAGCTCTGATGTGTGTGGTCAAACCAGAGGGAGTTCCTCAGCTGTGCCGAACAGATGAGATCGGAGAGCTGTGTGTGTGTTCCATCGCTACGGGAATGTCATATTATGGGCTCTCGGGCATGACAAAAAACACCTTTGAGGTTTGTGTCCTATCTGAGCGAGATCGATTTGGCTGTAGTTAGGCGGATTCTCCTACCCAGAATCCCCAGATCTCTGCTCGAACAGATGCTAAAGTGCTGCGATCAAAGCCTTTTCCTTGGCATGTTTGTTAAATTGCTCTGAAATAATGAATAGGGAATTTTCTCAAGGCCAGTTGACACAGATATCTGAAGACTGTTTTCACCTAAAGTGTTTTTTACCTAAACAATAAAAAAGGTAGTAGTGAGATTAAGATATACTATGAGATATGTGAAGTCCAAGTTGTAGGAAAAACAAGTTAGTAAAATGACACAATATGAAATAGTCGCAATTGTGAGATATTAATTTGCAATTATGTGATAAAGTTTGCAATTATGTGAAATAAAGTTGCAGTTGTGAAAGACTAAGTTACAGTTGTCAGATATGAAGTCACAATTGTTAGTAAAAGTTGCATTTGTGAGATAGAATGTTGGAATTGTGAGATATTAAGTAGCAATTACGACTTGCAATATTAAGTTGCAAATTTGTGATAAAATATAGCAAATGTTAGATATAGCATTTGTTGCAATAATGAGAAATTCAATTGAGAGTTAAGAAGTTGAAATTGCTAAGAAAATGTTAAATACCAGTATTTCTTCCTGCAATAAATAAATGGCTAAGTGACACATTTGGCTACCAAAAAAAGTTTAATCAAATGAAATGTTTATGTTAAAAGACATTCAATTAAACTGTGTGCCTGCAAAATAATTAACAATTTCACTGTAGCCTCTGAATAATATAAAGAGATGTGCAGCAAATCTTGGGCACTTTTAACTACTTTTTCTAGATTTCTGTCATTTATGAAGTCTAAATCTGTTAAGCTATATTAATTCTAGACGTTTAAATTTAAATTGTCAACCAATCTACTTGATTTACAAATGTAAAGTTTTATCTTAAACTTTGCCTTTTGTTTTGTCAGGTTTTCCCCATGACCAGTACTGGGGCTCCTATCAGCGAGTACCCCTTCACTCGGACAGGGCTGCTGGGCTTCATAGGCCCAGGTGGGCTGGTGTTTGTCTCTGGAAAAATGGATGGGCTGATGGTGGTGAGCGGGCGGAGACACAACGCTGATGATATCGTTGCAACAGCGCTGGCGGTGGAGCCTATGAAGTTTGTGTACAGGGGCAGGTAAGAACACAACAAAAACAAAGAAAGCGTATTATTTTTTGTCATCAAAGAACAGGTGATACACACTGCTCAAAAAAATTAAGTGAACGCTAAAATAACACATCCTAGATCTGAGTGAATGAAATATTCTTATTAAATACTTTGCTCTTTACATAGTTGAATGTGCTGACAACAAAAGTCACACAAAAATGATCAATGGACATCAAATTGATTAACCCATGGAGGTCTGGATTTGGAGTCACACTCAAACTTGAAGTGAAAAAAACACACACTACAGGCTGATCCAACTTTGATGTAATGTGCTTAAAACAAGTCAAAATGAGGCTCAGTAGTGTGTGTGGCCTCCACGTGACTGTATGACTTCCTACAACGCCTGGGACAAGGGGAGGAACCCAAGGCCAACCGCACCGGCATATGGTCTCACTGACAGACACAGCAAACATTCTTGCCACAGCTCGCATTGATGTGCCATCCTGGATGAGCTGCGCTACCTGAGCCACTTGAGCCACTTGTGTGGGTTGTAGACTCCATCTCATGCTACCACTAGAGTGAAAGCACCGCCAGCATTCAAAAGTGACCAAAACATCAGCCAGAAAGCATAGGACCTGAGAAGTGGTCTGTGGTCACCACCTGCAGAAGCACTCCTTTATTGGGGGTGTCTTGCTAATTGCCTATAATATCCTGTTGTCTATTCCATTTGTTCAAAAGAATGTGTAATTGATTGTCAATCATTGTTGCTTCCAAAGTGGGCAGTTTGATTTCACAGAAGTGTGATAGACTTGGAGTTACATTGTGTTGTTTAAGTGTTCCCATTTTTGAGTAGTGTGTGTGTGTGTGTGTGTGTATATATATATATATATGGGTTTGAGTTCAGGTCTAGCAGGTATTGTGGGTGGTGGGAGTAAATTCCCTTAAAGCTTACCTTTCTCCACCTTTAATTCCACGACTGAGGTGAGACCCTTGAGCAAGGCACCGATCCCCCAACTGCTCCCCGGGATCCGCAGCAATGGCTGCCCACTGCTCCCAGTGTGTGTTCACGGTGTGTGTGTTGTTGTTCACGTCTCACTGCTGTGTGTGTGCACGTTGGATGGGTTACATGCAGAGTACAAATTCCAAGTATGGCTCACCATACCTGGCCACAAGTCACTTCACTTTTAATAAGAAGTCATCGAATGTAAAAATAAATGCGTATATACTGTATAAAAATAATCTTTACGATGTAATTTGCGTACAATTAAATGTACATAATATGCCATGGGGAAATTGTTTGTACGATGTTAAATTGATATGTTATCATGTTATCTTCATATTATTGTTGCACTAAATTGCAGTTTGTTTTCTCCTTCAGATTGGCACATCACCTATCAAAGAAGATAAAGAGGCCTTCGCCATTGTGCCTGTTCCTCCTGCGGAGGTGAGGGACCTAGACTTTGCCAACGATGCCAGCAAAGTGTTGGCATCCATCGCTGGCAAGCTAGAGAAGGGCACGATCACCCAGAATGAAAGAAGGTACGACTCCTGAGATTATATGGAATAGGAATGTGCTTGAGTCCTTTAGCGACCCCTGACTAAATGTTCTTGCTATGGCCCTTATTTCACATTTCATTTCATGTTGTTTTACCGTATCAACTGATTACAGGGAACAAACTATTCCCAGAAGTCTAAACTTGAAATTTAAAAGCATTGCTGTGATGAATGTACAACATTTTCCAGCACTTCTAGTGGAAAATTAAGAATTTAACCCTTGATTAGCGACTGTTATGAGTTTAAACCGGCTTGACCTTCTTTTCTCTCTGCTTTCTGTAGGTTTGTCACTAAGCTTCTGGAAGACCTCGTGTTTTTTGTGGTGGACATTCCAAACAACGGCCAGGATGTTTTGGAGATCATGGTCAATAAACCCAACCGTGAACGGCAGAAAGTCATGAGAGAGCAGAATATCTTAAAACAAGTAGGATGTTCTTCAATACCTCACACTTTACCACTTACAGTGCCAAAAAGCAGCAGATGGGTCTGAATGAAAAAGCTAATTCACTCTCTGACAGCTGGTGGTGCTTTTGGACAAGCAGAAATAGAAGAGTTCTCATTATAAACTGCACTTATAAACAGCTCTTTCCTTATAAATGGCTCTCTTTTTCTTACTGTAATAGATATTTAAATATTTTTTCTACAACTTATTGTGCTGTGGAAAGCTTCTGAAGCAAATAAGGGGCTTTTACTTTTAGGAGAGTAGATACATCAGTTGTGTTATTCATTCCAGTCTCCATCCTTCCTCCATCCAATAGATCTTTAAGCTGCTTCAGGCCCCATTTACAGACAGCGGTGATGGTCCCATGTTGCGTCTGGAGGAGCTGAGTGACCAGAGACACGCACCCTTCAGGCACATCTGCAGACTGTGTTACCGTGTGCTGCGACATTCACAGCAGGACTACAGGAAGAACCAGGTGGGTCCGCCGGAGCATCTCCGATTTAACCTTTGACCTCACAGACATTGTACAATCGATTATGATACGATGATACTTAAACATTTCAGTATTGTATTGTTTTACCGCACTGTTTTCAAGTACCGTACTTTTAATTTTGTGAATGCAGGACCCAGCGTTTCCCTTGCTGATTTGTTTGTTCCATGCTGATTTATGATTCAAATCAGCTTGCCTTCATTTTGATTCTCTCTCATATATTCATAAACTTCGAGATGTTATCTGTGTCTGCAGGCATGAGTGTGATTTCCTGTGGTTTCCAACACATTACACACATCCAATGCATACTTCTTAAAGTCTTAAAAACATTCTAAAAAAAAAAAGATATAATGCCATTTAACCTCAAACTTTGAACTTTCAGAGGTTTCGGAATTCAGTAGCATGTATTTGTAGATGGTGACATGAATCACTGCAATTAATAACATATACAGTATTTAACACATTTAATTGTATTTAACATGGTAGATTAATTTATTCTGCGTTTGACAAAGGAAGTGGCCATGTTTACACACACACACACACTCACAAAGTCATTACCAATGCATAAACTCATTAAATACAGACATTCTTTATAGTTGAACCATACGGGATGTTTCAAGAAGTTATTTGCCTACTTTAAATGGCAACATTAAATTAGAATCAAAGTGTCATACCATGTCATTTCTAGAAATGTTAGCTGAAAATATGGCCCTAAAGTGCTTGTTTTATTGACTCATTTTGTTTATTTATTTACTTATAATATAAATAATTTAATTAGTCGACAGCAGTGTTTTTCCATTTATTGTTAATATTTTGAATATTTTTTTTAAAGGTTATTTTAGTGTTTTAATTTAAACTAAACAAAAATGTGAAATGTCGCTTTTAGCTGAGGTTTTCAGTTTTTTGTCCAGTTAATGGGTTCATCCTCTATCCTTATTAAAAGAGAATGGGTGACAGGTGTGGTGTATGACAGAACAGAAGTATTCACTTTGAATCTCTTTGTGCCCTCTGTGCAGGAATACATCGCCAAGCAGTTCCGCTTCATGCAGAAACAGATCGGCTACGACGTGTTGGCTGAAGATACAATAACGGCCCTCCTCCACAACAACCGCAAACTCTTGGAGAAGCACATCACGGCAGCAGAAATTGACACGTTTGTCAGCCTTGTGAGGAAAAACCGTGAACCAAGGTGGGAGAGAGTGTACCGCAAAGACAAAAGAGATTTCTGTCTGAAAGTTTGAGAGCAATGCTTAAACTTTTTTTAGCTTATGGAAGTGCCAGAGAGAGAAGCCTGACACGTTTGCGTGCGCTGTTTGTGTTTAGGTTTCTGGACTACCTGTCCGATCTGTGTGTGTCAATGAACAAGTCCATCCCAGTGACTCAGGAGCTGATCTGTAACGCAGTTCTGAATCCGTGCAATGCTGACATCCTTATAGAGACCAAGTGAGACATTTTTGAAAAATGTGAAAATTGTGCTCTATTTAATTTGAATAAAAATACATTAATGTTGTGAAATATTACAATTGAAAATAACTGTGTTTTATTTGAATATATTTTAAAATGTGATTTATTCCAGTGATGCAAGGCTGAATTTTCAGCATCATTGCTCCAGTCATGATCCTTCAGAAATCATTCTCATTTTCACAGTTCCTATATTATCTGTGTTGAAAACAGTTGTGTTGTTAATATTTTTGTAGAAAGTAAAAAACAAAACAAAACAGCATTTATCTAAAACTAAATCCTAGTATATGTAGGGATGTAACAAAAAATTATTAAACCTTCCACACATGCGATTTAAAAGCCGCTTTAGATTGCTAGATGACGTCATATATCAATTTGCATATTCATTACGTCAGTGTGTCATATTATCTTGCTTCT
>JAUCMU010000050.1:18191864-18214719 GCA_032275025.1 Enteromius treurensis
CATAAAAACAGTACATAACTATATGTTTTTGTATGTATATATATATATATATATATATATATATATATATATATATATACACACAAAATTAATTACACTTTTATTTTTTCTAGTAAAAAAAATGATTTTATTTTTAATATAAATTATAGTAATATATGTATATGCATGTAAATATTTACAAAATATGTATATATTGAATGTGTGTGTATTTATATATACTTAATAAATATACACAGAACACATATATATATATATGTATATATATATATATATATATTAATCGCGATTAATTCCAACTAACTGTAACGTTTTTTAAATATATATTTATATTGTGATAATTTCACATTCAAACATTAAATTAATGTACAAACAACATAAAGACAGTACAATTTTTTTCTATTTGTATAATAGCATCTTCAGGTCAGGGCAGGCCTGAAAATAAAATAGTTTAAAAATAGTTGTTTGTTGATGATTCATTCTCCTGCAGCTGTCATGAAAACATGTAGACAGATTGCGATTTTTTTTTTTTACCTCCCTGTGTTTTGATTTTGGTGCCTTAATGTTAGGAATGTTCCACGCGTATTGCCACATGGATAATTTTGGACCTCTTAATTAAACCTCTGATAGTACATTTTCCAAATGACTTGATGGTGGGTGAGTCACAACAGATGTTTTTCTTTATTAGCCGGGATGGATTTGAATCTCTCGTGTCACTTACATCAGCGAGAGTCAGATAATCAATCGTAAACTTCAACTTAAACATGTTGCAGGCCCATTATAAAGTTACCGGCCAACTTATTACACACATTTGGCACCCACCGAATGTTCATTTTGGACCCATTGTATGGCACGCAGTAATTGTCCCTAAACTAGATTTGCGGTAGGGAAACTGACCCCTAACAGCCTGTCAGACCTCTTACTCTCAGCCAGGGTCGTTTCAAACCCGACCCCTACAGAGAGCATTCTGGGAAACCGTTGAAGCATTATGTCACCCGACCTGCTTCTTAAACTCTCCCTTTTTGCCTCTTGAAAGTTAGGATTTTGCAGAAAACCTAAAGTACCCCATTAGAATAATTCTTCCACGCTGGGCTCTGTTTGGTTGTGTGTTTTTTGTACTGTTAGTGTTGAGTTGATGTCTTTGGTTTTGCTGCGCTGTCAGTCAACCACCTCAACGCAAATACAATCCATTACGCTGCCCTCTCAGGCTGAAAGATGGCAGCCATTATTCCGTCTGCTGTGCACCACACCGTAACCTTAACACACACACACAGCTGTCGGGTTGCACACACAAAACCACATATGCTCACACACATTCGAACAAACATGTGCACAGACCCAAAAATGCACACACACACACAGGGCCACAACAGTTGTTGGCTGCTGCCTCTTGCATGCCTTCCTCATCCTCTCTCTTTCGCTCATTCCTTCACACCCTTCCAGCCCTGCATGGGTATGCGCTGTCTGACACCGACAAATGTTACCTTTGCCATCTGCGCCGCTTAAAAAAACACAGACTGTTTTCCATTTTTACACCCCCAAGCTTGTGTTGTTGATTTTTTTCGTCGCTTCCATTCATTCCTATGAAAATCGGGCCCGCTGAGTGAATGGAAATAGTTTTATTTCATTCTTCTAAGAGGAGGAATGCGATCCGATGTGAGAATAACTCTGGGAGATGAGGTAACACATGACTGCATCCACTTCCAGCCTTCAGATAACACCATGCGCCGCTTGCTAATGACTTTAACAGGTCTTGCTAAGTGCAAAAAAAAAAAAAAGCATCCTGTGTTTAACAATTACTCTTTAAATGTCATGTTACTTTTATAATATTGCATTTGGCAAAGCAATAGATTGATTCAGGCTTGTTTAACACCCACCTGTAAACAAGTAAAACAAACATTTCCTGATTCAACTTATGAATAATGATATGGCCCTTTGGGAATATTATATAATCTCCTTACATAAAATACTTAAATATATAGGATTCTGTAATAATCATTTTAGACTTCCTTTTTCCACCCATAGTTCCTCTTCCTGTCTGAGGTGTTGCAGTGGAGAGCCCAGACCACCCCAGATCATGTGCTCTTCACCCTCCTCAGCTCAAGGGTATGATGTGCATTTTATATTATATATTTATATATTTTCTTCTTTCTTTGAATTTAATTAAAATGTAATTTAATTGAATTTATATTAATCTAAAATGTATGTATACATAGATTACCCTTTAAATGTTTGGAGGGATTTTTTTTCTTTGTAAATGTGAAAACTGTAATATTGTGAAATATTACAGTATTACAGTTTAAAATGACAACAGTTTGGGGTCAGCCAGTTTTAATGACTTTTTTAACGAAGTCTCCTCACTGAATCTGTATTTATATGATAAAAAATTAAGTTAAAACAGTAATATTGTAAAATTCTATTACAATTTAAAATAACTATTTCCTTGTAATAAATATTTTTAAGGATATATGTAATTTTTCACAAATAAACAAAGCTACTTTTAATTAAAGAATAATTAAAAGTAGAGAGCAGGAATTGGTTTCTGAAATGATGTTGCCCTGGTTTTTTCGAGGGATACATGTTTTAATATACTAAATATGTGGCCATTCATCATCCTAGGCTATTTTGAACACCACATGCCCTCCATAGAAAAGTTGTGATAACTCATCCTGCACTGAGAACTGTGAAGGAACTGACATGTTTGTGTATGTGTGTGAACGTAGGGAACAGTCCTGAGCTCTCTGACGTGTCTTCAGTTGCATAAGCGGGCGGAGAAGATAGCAGCCATGTTGATGGAGCGAGGCCACCTGCAGGACGGTGATCACGTTGCGCTGGTTTACCCGCCCGGTACGACACCATCAGCTGGACATCGACAACACCTGCAATCTGTCCCACTATATTCATATTATTACGGTCTCAAAATATGTCTCAAAAAACTGTTTAGTGCAGTAAGATTAGGGCACCAGGCCTTTGATTCATCCTCAAGTTGTTCCAGCTTAGTATGAGTGTCTTTCTTTTGTTGAACACGACAGAAGATAGTTAGAAAATTTAAGTTGAGAAATCCAGCATAAAAAGCTAAAATATACTCATATGCTCACATTTTTAATTTGCAGGTATTGATTTGATCGCTGCCTTTTATGGATGCCTGTATGCCGGCTGTGTACCAATTACAGTGCGACCTCCACACCCCCAGAACATCGCCACAACCCTGCCCACTGTGAAAATGATTGTGGAAGTGGGTGTTGACGTGAAATCCTTCTACAGGTTGATACGTTAAAGAATGTCCACTAATGCTTGAATTTGTGTTCAGGTGAGCCGATCGGCCTGTGTGATGACCACACAGGTCATTTCCAAGCTCCTGAAGTCAAAGGAGGCGTCTGCCGCAGTGGATGTCAGGACGTGGCCTCCTGTTCTGGACACAGGTGAGAGTGGGTCAAAGGTTAGATGGCTTCTTAAAGGGTTGCTCCATCCCCAAATTTGAAAACATTGTCATGAATCACTTACTCCAATTATGTTCCAAATCTGTAAAAGCTTCGTTCTTCCTGGGAACACAATTTAAGATATTTTGGATGAAAACCGTGATTGAAGCACTGATGGCAGATGGACTGTTTTGACGATGTCTTTCATACTTTTCTGGACTTTGTCAGTGTTTATTACTTGGCTGTCAATGAGACCGTCAAAAAGCCTCCCAGTTTTCATCCGAAATATCTTAAATTGTGTTCTGAAGACGAATGAGGCTTTTACTGGTTTGGAACAACATGGGGGTAAGAGATTGATGACAACAGTTTCATTTTGGAGTGGTGTAACACTTTTTTGTCTAAATGAACATTTATTTATTATCTAACATATTTTCCAGATGATCTGCCAAAGAAGAAGCCCCCTCAGCTCTACAAACCCTCCAATCCAGACACGCTGGCTTACTTGGACTTCAGCGTCTCCACCACCGGGATGCTTGCAGGAGTAAAGGTGAGTAGTAATCATCCCCTGTTGTGTGTAACAAGAAACCCCAGCTCTTTATTTCCCCAACACAAAAAAACAGGAAGAAAACGTTTGAAAACCCATCTCACAGACGTTGGTGGGATCAGGTGTCATATGCACAGGGGAACTTTTCTTCTGTATTGTTTAGAGATGAAAACCAGGTTTTGAACAGGCAGCTGCTGTTATGTCATAGGAGCCATTAGTGTTTGTGGAGAGACCACCCAGTTTTGTGTAGTTCTTCTGTTCTTTTGACTAGGAACTGACCTGTTCAGTCCCTCAGAAGTCCTCTTCAACCCCATACATGTATATTCACGCTAGCATTTCCACATGGCAGCCCACAAAATAACTACTTTTTGTCTCATTATGAATAAAATAAAGCAGAGTTGTGTGACATATCATGGTTTTACACTGCAAAAAAAGGCTTTTTTGTCTTGTTTCCAGCCAAAATATCTATAAATTCTTCCAGATAGATAAGATTATCTAGACAAGTAAAAATTATTGTCTTGTTTTCAGAAAAAAATAGTCAAAATTAAGCAAGTGTTTGCTAAGAACAAGCGAAATATTTGGTCAATGGAGTAAGAAAAATAATCTTATTTCAAATTATTTAGCTTACCCCATCTAAATAAGCATTTTTGCCAAATAGTTTCAGTTAACTGCATTAATTTCAGTTAAAAGTATATTTTATGTGTCTTCTCAGATGTCCCACACAGCCACCAGTGCCTTTTGCCGCTCTATAAAGCTCCAGTGTGAGTTGTATCCGTCTCGTGAGGTGGCCATCTGCCTGGATCCGTACTGTGGCCTCGGCTTTGTCCTCTGGTGCCTCTGCAGGTGAGAGACGCCGCTTGATGCAATCACAATCATCATAACAGAGCAGGTTAAAGGCCTGCTCTCAACAAACATGGAAAAACATGTACAACAAGATTTCAACAGGAAACTATGCATCTTTGTTCACCTCGTGTCCGCAGTTCTGTTGATTTGTCTTTATCAAAGGAATGTTTAGGGTTCAATAAAAGTTTAGCTCTGTTGCCTAAGAAAAGTATTTCCATCCCTCAGTTTGTAAAAACAAGCAATAATTGTATTTACTGTTAGTTAGTCTGTGGGGCGCAAGCCATTGCGTAAAAACAAATGATAAAATATACACTAAGCTTCAGAAGTTGGGGATTTTTAAGTTTTTTATGAAGCTCATCAAGGCTGTATTTATTTGATCAAAAATGCAGAAGAATCCCTGTAATTGTGTAAAATATTAAAAATAAAATATAAAAAAAATAAAAAGGACAGCATTTTTTCAAAATAGAAATCTTGTGTTATCCGTAATTTTTTTCTTGTTTTTGAAAGTAATGAATACTTTTATTTAGTAAGGAAAAAAGGATATATATATATATATATATATATATATATATATTTTTTTTTTTTTTTTTTTTTTTTTATATATAAATGCTGTTCTTTTAAACATTTTATTTACCAAAATATCTAGAAAAAAAATATTGGAGGTGACACTGAAGACCGGAGTAATGGCTGATGAAAATTCTGCATTGCATCACAGAAAAAAAAATAAATAAAAAATATTTAATTGCAATAGGAATTGACAAAATTACAGTGGTTTTCTCTATTTTTGATCAAATACATAAAACCTTGTTGAGCGGGAGAGGAAAAAAAACACAAAAAATCTTACCAATCCCAAATTTTCAGTGGCAGTGTATGTCATTTTGAATTTAAATAATATAATATAAACAATAATATAATATATAGTATAATATAAACAGTAAAAACTTATTCAGAGAGTAAAATAGAACTACAAAAAGAAATAAAATGCATAAAACCAATTTCGTTGGGATGTTGTCTCTTACTTGAGTTTGCACTTTTTCCTATTTCATTATCTTTTAAAAAATATCTTCTAACTAGACTTGCAAAATGCAGCATGCAAAATTTCTTAATCATGTAAACTTTATATACATGAGGTTTTAATCACTTCCTAATCTTCCTAATTCTTGTCTGAAGTTATATGCAATTTTCACTTCTTACAAAACAGATTTTTTTTGTCCAGAAAAAGGAATTGTGCTTTCACAAAAGAAAGTTTACTCATAATTGAGTCAGTTGCTGTAATGATAACAGTTATTAAAACTGAGCTACAGTTCAAAGCATGGCCACAGATGCACTATTTCTTTCATTTGTTCTGATATGTAATTCAATCATCCGGTTACAGTTGATCATTGGAGTATTTTCGATTTCCCTGTCATTTAGTCGCTCTGCAGGCAGGTTAGATGCACAAGTATTGAACTGCTTCCTTGAAAAATCTTGGTTTTGTGCTGCGCTCACACGAGTGTGTGTTTTTATGCTGTGCTGTGTCTCCTCTAGCGTAAAGTGTGTGCTCAGCTCCTGTCTCGCTTGACTGATGTGTTGTTCTCCCAATGTGTCTTATTTGTCAGGGTGGGCAGGTTCCTCCGTTCTTGTGTTGTGTGGTTGGTAACGTTGTGTTATCTTCTTTCTCTTCCCCACCGGGTGAAGTGTGTATTCAGGGCATCAGTCCATCTTAATTCCCCCGTCCGAGCTGGAGGTGAACCCTGCTCTATGGCTGCTGGCTGTCAGTCAGTTTCGGGTCAGAGACACGTTCTGTTCGTACTCAGTCATGGAGCTCTGCACCAAGGGGTTGGGCCTGCAGACAGAATCCCTCAAGGTACCAGATTCTCTCTAAAGTGTCAATCATTCACTTCCTTTCTTTCCTGAGGAAGCTCTGATGCCATATTTTGGTTCGATTTCGTGTTGTATTTGCGCAGTGACAGAAGGTGATTGTTGGTGGTCTTGCGTGTGTGTGTGTGTGTGTTCTGTGTTCAGGAGGTGTGACTGTGTGTAATTAACGTCTGTTCTGAGTTAGTGAAGGAAAGGCCGTCCGTGCCTCCTGGCGAGCCTGTCTTGTAAAATCTTGTTTTATTTACTCTGATTTAGTCATTGAGATTGCCATAGTTACTAACTGCAGTCCAGAGCCGAGTACAGTTTATTAACATCACAACGATCAATGAGGAGGAAAAATGAGACATTTTTTGGTATAATGAGGTAGAACGGTGAAAATGTTTTCTTTTACCCAGACTTTGTCTTTTTAGCTCCGTCAGCTCTTCTTCAAATGGAGCCTAAAGCAAAAAAAGTAATAAATATAATGTATCAACTGACCCTGTTTAGTGTAATTATATATATATGTATATTAATATAATTTATTATGGTAATTATTATAATGATAATTATTATATGATAATAATAATGACAGCTTTTACTACATCTGCTTATGAGAATTAGTTCAAAACTTTTTATATTTTAAATTAAAACAAGTTTTTTAAGTTACATTTTATATAAAAAAATATGTAAAAAAAAAAAAGAGAGAGAGAAATAAAAAACATAATTACATATTAAAAACAATATATTACTATAAATTACAATAATAAATCATTTAATTCTACAATTTAAATTATTACATTATATATAAGCTAATTATATATTCATTTAATTTTTAGTTATAAATAATATGTAAAAAAAAGTTTACAGTCAATTCTATGCTACATTATTTCTCAGATTATTATATTTGGCATTTTTAGTATGATAATAGTTAATAATAGATGATAGTATGATTCGGGGATATGATTTTATTAATATATAATGGTTATGTAATTATAATACTAAAATAGCCTTAGTGGCATCAGCTGGTGGGAATGAATCACTGAAACTTATTACATTAAAAATAAAATACATTAATATTAAAATGTATTTAAAATGTAATATATATTTAATTAATATGTTTTACTGTGTTATTATTGATAAATAAATATATATATATATATATATATATATATATTCTTTTTTTTTTTTTTTTTAAGACTACGAGTGATATATATATCATTAAAAAAAAAAAAAAAATGGCACTAAATGTTTTAGTTACAAAATGTTGATGACTCATTTGCTCTCTCTGTCTTTCTCTGTCCTGTCCCTAAGTCCCGTGGACTTGACCTGTCCCGTGTAAGGACGTGTGTGGTTGTCGCCGAGGAGAGACCTAGGATAGCCCTCACCCAGTCCTTCTCCAAGCTCTTCAAAGACCTGGGCCTGCACCCGCGAGCCGTCAGCACTTCCTTCGGATGTAGAGTGAACCTGGCCATCTGCCTACAGGTTAGTGTGTGTGTCAGCAGTTAATCTAGTGCTGACCAGAAAACACGAGGCAGAGATTGGACCGTAATCTCAATCCCAGCGTTGTTTTAGCAAGCCAACTGCAGCCTGGATTAGTGTTCAGACTTTGTGAGAGGATTTCACTGTGCCTTTAGTTTGAGTGAGAGTAGTGCAGTATTATTGGAAATCCTGAAGTTGTCGAGGTAAATTCAGGTCACTGCTGAAGTAAACGTATATGTAACACATGTCAAAAATAGCGCTTGTCAGCTGATATGGGGTTTTCCAAAGCTGCTTCTTGGTAGAGTAGCCAGTTGATGATATAACACTGGTATATTGTTCATATACTCGTTCAATATTGCTCTTTTTGATCAAAACATTAACAAAACCCAAATGTTTAAATAGTACTGTATAAAATATAATAAAACAACACTATAAACAGCATTTCAAGCCCATCCATTCATTTATTTGGTAAGTATCTTTGCATTAAGTGGGGTAATGTACAATCAGATGGCCATTGTCATGAAATAAACCTTCTAACAAGACTCCACTGTGAACTCTGGGAGAGTTTGTTTCAGAATAAGAGCAGTTATAGCTTCCACCCACCTGCTCTCATGAAGAATTTGTGTTACCAGGCAAAAAGCACCACTTCACTAAGTCATACTACAGATGTTTCTATGGTTACTTACTAGAGATACAAATTATTTTACACCTAGGAGTCTAATGACCATTAAATCATAAAACACTCTGAACAGCCTCACAGGCAAAACTGACAAGCTTTGTGTTCCACTACAGTCAGAATGAAGTCTTACAATATTAATTCAATAATTACAGTAGACAACATTTGAAGTGGATCAAAACCTTTCATCAAAGTCATCCTAAAAAAAATGTGTTCTTGTTTTAAGACAACATTGATTAACTTGGGATCCATTCTAAATGTTGACAGCTGTATAATCTAATTATAATATAAATATAATCTAGATATAATCTCATTATAATATAAATATAATCTGTTATAATAATTGGTGACATCAGCTGCTAAGAATAATTAGAAATGATTATAGGTTAAATTAAAATGTGAATATATATATATATACATTATATATATTTTTTACATTTATATATTAAATAAATAAATAAATATATATATATATATTAGAAAATATAAGAATATGAATGTATATATAAAAAATATTTTCAAAATATATACTGTAAGTGTATTTATATATCCATTATAAATATACACATTATACCTACATATATAATGTAATCCAAAACCTTTATTTTGGATGCGATTCATTGTTATTGTGTGTATGTATATATATATATATTAGGAGTGTCACAATTTACTGGTATTGACGATAATTTCAAACAATAATATCTTGACTTCTTATTAGTTTGACACACTGCATGTAGTTTTTTGTTCTTTTGTCACACATGGCTCTCATTTCCTCCTTTTGTGTTTCATGTTTATTCTATTTTTTATTTTTTTTGTCACATCCATAAATCTTCACCCCGTATTCCTCTTTCCTCACTCTCTCCCCGTCTGTCATCTGCTCACTGGCTGTTGTAGCCCCACAGGCTCGGGAAGCTTGCAGATCAGGTAGGGAAGTCCAAACACTCCCCGCTCGATCTGGCACTGGGTGTGGAATGGGGTCCGACTTAAGCTTCTTTTTTTTTTTTTTTTTTTTACCCCTCAGCTGTTGGGCTCTTTGATCTTTGCAGTGTGTGTCTTTTGCTAATGTAGTGGAAGTGAAGGGCTGGATCCGTCGCAAATCAGTGTGACTAATTTATCAGACTAATGGCTGACCTAATGTGCTGCTTTCCTGGACTCAGTTTTGAACAGGAAAGATGCACTCGGTTTGATCTTACCTCAGAGCGCTGAGATCAAACTCTCCCCGTGTGAGACTGCCCGCTCACCTGGACTTACGACCGGGGTTAAAAGTTGCGTGTTACTGTGCAGCTGCAGTCATTAGTAGCGTTCCTGTAGCGGTAGAGCTCTATAATCACAGCCATTAGGTGGAATCGTGCTTTCCCTCCCTTGTCCGCCACATTGTTTTGCCGTGATATCACAAACACAAGGGGCTTTGTTCGGAACACGAGTGCCTACACATGAAATATCACAGACTCCAGCACTGTGTGAGTCAGTGATCTGAAATGCGTCTCTAAGGACAGAGCCGATTGTTGTGCTTCAGACACAGGGAGACCTCTGCTGGCCTGTTTATGTTTGTGAACTCCATATAAAGGGTGCTGGGGGAAGGGCTTGTTTTTGTAGGACAGCATTTTTATCACTTCAGGTCTCATCGTCCCAAAGTCAGTGATTAAAAAGCCTAAAATTAGGTCTGAGGTTTAAACGAGCCCAACATATTTTCACATTTTATTGTGGCATAAAATACATAAAAAAGAACATGTCAGTTGCATTGCTGTCTACGCAAGGTTAGAAAGCTCTCAGATTTCAAGAATATCATGATGAACTAAACATGTGAGAATCAAACGTTTTTTTGTCGCAGATCTTATTTTCTGCAATAATGCAAGATCCGATGAAACAATGCTCTTGGGGTTTTGTCAAGGGAGCCAGGGTGATACTAACGTCTGTGTCTGCCTACCAAAATCCATCATCACTGCAGCTCTCTATTCTAGACATTTTTTCATTCTGATGGAGTTGGGGCGTCTGAGTGCCTCATAATGAACAGTCATTGCAAGTGCGGTAATGATCAGTCGTGAAAAATAATTGCGTTCATTTGATCAAAATGATGAGTGTTCGTTTGTAGCTTGTACTCGGAGGCAGCAGTTGTTCATTTCTCAATTGTATTGTTGCTAAAGGCCATTTCACATGACTCACATCGACGGTCCGTAAATGCGGCAAACTCTAAGAAGCACTGCGCAGTTTAAAAGGAGTAACATGCTCGGACAGTTGGTCTTGTTTGCTGCTGACCGTGCAACATGTCGCCAATGATTCCTGGACAGTTCACCTGACAAGGAAAATCCGAATGGATAAGAGATGGATCCTGTATATCAAGCTGTATGATTTATCGTCAAAGCAATTTAATAACATTCTGAAAAGCAGGTTATGACTGAAAAAGATATGCATGTAGCCAGTTTCGTTTGCTTTAGGGATGAACTAGTATTAAAATGAGATATATGATGTGATATATGATCAACACTAATTAGTTTTTTGCTTTTAACCCACAGTTGACTCAAAAATACTTAAGTTAGTGTTTTGCACTAACTTAATAACACTAATACTTAATATGTTTTGCATTAAGCGTAATTCAATACAACCACTTCAAAAAATATTTAATTAATTAATTCAATAAATAGGCTGCAAGTAAAATTAGATCATTTAAAAAAAAGAAAGAAAAATAATAATTAAATAAAAAAAAAACATACTTTAATATTTGCCCATTTATTTATGTAGCGATTAAAGTTTGTACTATTATTTATAAATGAAAAATACAACACTTAAAACTAAACTCAATGAAATGTATTTTGATAAACAAAACATAACTTAAAACTACAATGTCAAAATTATAATTTATTTAACAATTATTGTGTTGTTTATTTTGTGGGTATTATATATATTAAACATGCTATTTCATCTAAAAATTAAAAATATAATATATTATTATAATGTTATTGATATCATACAATTTTACCTAAATAAAGCTAATATAATCAAACTGATTACTTAAAAAATAATAAAATGTATATTATCTATAATATTTTCTCTACAAAATGTATTTCAAATGAAAACAGTTCATTAATTTATTGATATTTAATTGTATACTAATTATACTATTTTGTCTAAATGAAAAATAAAAACTGCAACTAAATTCAAATCAATTCTGATTATTTAAATATGTACCGTTTATACAATCAAATTAATTTGTAGAAATGAAGTGAAATTAATTGATGTTATTTTTTATGTTAAAAAATGGACAATCTATGCTATTATGTCCAAAAAAATAAAATTAAATACTCAAAAATGTAGCATTTTAAAATGTACAAGTGAAGTTGGCCATTACAAACTAAGTAAAAATTAGATCATTTTAAAAAAAAAAGAAAGAAAAATAATAATTAAATTGAAGAAAAAAAACATACTTTTTTAAATAAGTTGGTTTCATTATAAATGTGGTGATTGTCTCCAACTTAATAAATTATATTGATTGTTTAAATCTGGCCACATCTGCAAGTAATGTCTATTATTGGACTATTAGCCCCAGCAATGGGACACTTCTACATATTCTTAAATTTAAAAAAACTAAAATATATTAAGCACATATATTTGGTTATGTTATAATTCTCATTTTAACATTTTAAATAACATTAATTATTAAATCAGCTCTTTGCTGTCAGACTAGCCCAATTTCCCAGGTGCATAGTAACCCATGATGATTGGAAGTGCTGTGGTTAGTTTTTATGCCATCTAGTGGTTCAAAAGAAAAGCTGTTTAGTCTGTAACATGAAGGCAGAAATCCCCAAATTTGGCCGCCCATGATACAATCTGCTGCACTTTTCATGTGTAGGTCAAAGCAGCATATAACTGCTTGTGTTGAGATGAGCATTAAATCTTTGATGGGTGTCTCAAAGAGCCTTAAGGCAGACCTAAGTTTCTAAAGCTCTACCGTCCACCCAGTGGCGAAAGATCTGCAATACTGGGGCGCTTTCACCGCAAGCAAACATTCAGATCTTTGAAAGGTTTGTCAGCTTTCATCTGCGGCCGTCTTTTTCTCTGCTTCACAGACACCCACACATTTGTCATCCCGGCTTCATAAACGATTCCTATTTTTTCCTCTGCTCTTCCGAACGCCTCCGTTCAAGGCATCATTTATAACCGTGTGCCTTTCAGGGTGATGGTTTCAATTGCTGTCTCGGTTTGCTGCTTGTGTTGCCTTACACCCCTTTTCAGTCTGTGATCTCTAGGCTCTGCTACTAACTAGTTAACAGCTGAAGTAGGTTGAAATTGACCAGTTCTTCCCCTCCCCTAGAGAAATGACTCGTGGCTAGTTCTCAGTGCAGTATGAACGGTTTTAGTGTGTATCTCCTGATTTAAAGTCTTCATGATGTGCGTTTCAGGGGACATCAGGACCAGACCCGACTACTGTGTACGTGGACATGAGAGCTCTCCGACACGACAGGTGAGAGATTTAACCAAAGAAATCAAAGTGGGGAACTATGCAATATGATGATTATAGAGTCCATTGAGCTGGGATTGGGAAACTGGTCAACAATACAAAATTGTCATTGAACAGTGTTGCTGGTGATATTTGAAGAGTATAGTGAATAATATACTGCTATAAATTATATCATTTTTCAAATTCAGTAAATGCGTTACTTTTATGTAATATTTTTAATTTGGTAATTAAATAGATTAGAAGGCTTAACTTTCAAACATTGTAAAAATATTTAAAATCTCAAAATAATACATTATTACAAGTTTTTCAAGAGACAGAAAAAACAAAATTAATAAAAACAAATTGTTGTTATTGCTGTATAACTGCACAATTTATGGTACTGCATATGCATTTTCTCTAGTGTTATTTTAGTGCTGCTCACTCTGAAATCAAATTTTCTTTTTTGAAAATGTAATTTACCGTGTCCTCACACGTTTATGAGTTGATAATTGATCATTTGTCAGGAAAGCAACAGTCTGCTTGTTTTTCCTCAGAGTGCGTCTGGTCGAGCGAGGCTCCCCACACAGTCTCCCGCTCATGGAGTCCGGAAAGGTACCTGCAGGGCGCTTTACAAGTTTCAGTTTGACTCCATCTGGGTGTGTTTTGAAATGATTACATTTCTGAATCTCAATTTCTTGCTCTACCAGATTTTACCTGGAGTTCGAATCATCATCGCCAATCCTGAAACCAAGGGCCCACTGGGAGACTCCCATCTAGGGGAGGTGAGTTCGTATTAAAGAATAAAAATCACGTTGAATCATCTGTGCTTTTTATGAATTCATGTATTCTTTGTCTTTTTTTGGTGTGTGGCTAGATCTGGGTTCACTGCTCTCATAATGGCAGCGGTTACTTCACGGTGTATGGCGATGAGGCCCTGCAATCTGATCACTTCAACTCACGCTTGAGCTTCGGAGATACACAGACCGTATGGGCACGTACCGGCTACCTGGGCTTCCTCCGCAGAACCGAACTCACGGATGCAAGTGGAGGTGCATCTTTAGTCATGTTTATTTTGTTTTTAATAGGTTCTAAGGAAGTTACTAACATCCTCTGTGTTTCCAGAGCGGCATGATGCTCTGTATGTAGTGGGTGCTCTGGATGAAGCCATGGAGCTGAGAGGAATGAGGTATCACCCCATCGACATAGAGACCTCTGTGATACGCACCCACAAGAGCATCATGGAATGGTACAACCTTCTCACGTCCCATCGAATACAATTTTTATTCGATTTTTTTAGGGGTTTATTGGTATTAATATTTGCCCATTTATTTATGTAGCGATTAAAGTTTGTACTATTATTTATAAATGAAAAATACAACACTTAAAACTAAACTCAATGAAATGTATTTTGATAAACAAAACATAACTTAAAACTACAATGTCAAAATTATAATTTATTTAACAATTATTGTGTTGTTTATTTTGTGGGTATTATATATATTAAACATGCTATTTCATCTAAAAATTAAAAATATAATATATTATTATAATGTTATTGATATCATACAATTTTACCTAAATAAAGCTAATATAATCAAACTGATTACTTAAAAAATAATAAAATGTATATTATCTATAATATTTTCTCTACAAAATGTATTTCAAATGAAAACAGTTCATTAATTTATTGATATTTAATTGTATACTAATTATACTATTTTGTCTAAATGAAAAATAAAAAATACAACTAAATTCAAATCAATTCTGATTATTTAAATATGTACCGTTTATACAATCAAATTAATTTGTAGAAATTAAGTGAAATTAATTGATGTTATTTTTTATGTTAAAATATGTACAATCTATGCTATTATGTCCAAAAAAATAAAATTAAATACTCAAAAATGTATCATTTTAAAATGTACAAGTGAAGTTGGCCATTACAATGTTTCAATTTACGGTAAAAATAGATTGTTAAAGATTAAGACATTTAATTTAATATATATATATATATATAATCTCAATCAGCAGTTTTGATTGGTTTAAGATATTTTGTATTTATATCTCAAATGATAAGTTGTCACTGAAGATAAATGCCTTCCTGTCACTTATGTGAGTCTACTAATAACTGTCGGTGTGAACGGACGGACATGTATTAAATGAACTGATCTGTTTGTTTCAGTGCGGTGTTTCCCTGGACCAACCTGCTGGTGGTGGTCGTGGAGCTGGAAGGTTCAGAACAGGAAGCTTTGGACCTGGTTCCTTTGGTGACCAACGCGGTTCTGGAGGAGCACTACCTGATCGTAGGCGTGGTGGTGGTGGTGGACATCGGCGTCATTCCCATCAACTCTCGCGGAGAGAAACAGAGGATGCACCTGCGAGACGGCTTTCTAGCCGATCAGCTAGACCCCATTTATGTGGCGTATAACATGTAGCATGAGTGTACGCGGGGATGCTGTCGCGTGTATGTTTGCGTGCGTGTGTTTTGCCGACTGCACACGACCAGGAATGGACACTTACTGGGAGAAACTTTGAGAAGCGTTAACGAAGCCAAACGGGAAAACGGATCGGCAGAAGGATTCGGTCTCCTGAAGGGAAGAATCGCCTCGGCTTCTGCTTGTGCGTCGCTTTGTTTTCACGTGAGGTGTTGCGACATCATTCATTTTAATTCCGCCCTACATGAGCGAAGGGTATTTTTAAATATCTCCATACTGTGGCGAAATGTGCGTTTTAGGTTTCCCGAATTATTTGGAGTAGCTCGTTGAAAATAGACACTCTGGACGCCATTTCTGTCCGTTCATTTCAACAAAACAAAACAAAAAAAAAAGGTACAACGACAACTTGTTACATTTGTACGTACGTCCTTCAGCAACTTGTCGGTTTCGTTTTTCAACCTTTGTAAATGTTCTCGAACCGCAGGAAGCGAAAACGTAGAAAAAACGTCCCCTGCTCTTTCGATTCCTCCATGTTTAATATCATTGTACAAAGCTGAAGGTGAACACAAAGTCGGTCGATATTGTGTAATTATGTACAGATAATAGTTCTTATTTATTTTGCTCTTTTTAGAATCAGTGAGCGAAGACATTTGGAAATGTTTTCCTCATGAAATAATATTGCTGATATAAAACATTGTATCATCTTGAGTGAGTAGTATCACGTCAAGTCTATGTAAAAATATAAATATACATACAAATATATATATAAAAAAATAAATATATATATAAAATAAGATCTACGCATCACCAATGAAACATTTCTAATGCAGTACTTCCCACTTGCATGGTGTCTGTTGTAGAGAGAATCTACTGACCAAGAGAACGGTTAAAAACACAAACTCGTAGGACTCTAAAGACGATGTCAAACACGCGGAACAAATGCTTCGGTTTTTTCGAATTGAAACGAAATCGCTGCGCCCTTTCCCTAAAAATGTGCCTGGAAATGTTTTGTTTACATTTGCTTTTACGACTCAAATCTGCACCGCGATTTGTTTTTATTTGCTTGAATTGAATTTTTCACTTGTTTTGTATCGTTTTTTTCTGTGTGATTGCGTTATTTATTGACACAAGCGCGCTTTTGTTTACCGCTCGAACCGTTTTGGATTCTAGTTCAACGTAATGTTTCCATAAAACAACATTTCCTTCAATGCCTCACGGTTTACTTTTAACCCCGACCAGCTCACGTGGATTGGATTAAGCTCTTGTTTTTAATCGGCTTATGTGGGAAATACGTGCTAAATAAACGCCGGCATATTGTTGGCACATGCAATATGGGCAAAGCATGAAACACGAACCGACTGGCTATATAATAATGCAAACAATAGCAAAGAGAGGAAGAGAAGCGTGCCGTCATTCTTCATTGTACCAGCTGCATTAGAAGGGACGCCTTTTCTGAACTCATTTTCATGGCGCTGGCAACCCAGATAGCACACGTACGTCTGCAAGATGTCTGTTAAAGATCTCTTTGTCTGGCAGATGTCTGTTTTACACACATTCTAAATCATAAACATCTTAAAGACATCTTATAGACGTCTAGTTGACATCTAAAAGGAGACGTCCAATAGACGTATTGCAGATGAGCAAACAAACTAAATACGTCTTGCAGATGTAAATGCAGACATCTCCTAGATGTACGTGTGCTATCAGGGAATCCGTTAAATCGCCATGACATGTTTATGATTTTATTCTTTCATTTTTGTTTTTCACATCCTGCCTCGGCGATTGATAATAAGACAAAATCATGGAGATCTACTGCAGATATCAGCACCCTCTGTCTTCATGGAGGTCTTGGTTTATTTAACGCATTGGAATCGGTGTCATAGACATCAATTTTCTTTTCTTTTTTTTTGTCTGTTTGTTTTTAAAAAATGAAGGAAAGAAGTCTTAACCTGTTCGGAAGCTTTAGTGTTGCCATTCCCATACAAGCGGAAATGTTTCCCCGTTCTGAAAAGAGAAAAAAAATGTGCACATAACTTTCAACCTGTGAAGTTATTTCCCTTTCTTTTTTTTTTTTTGGTTAGAAATCTGGACTTACGTGAGAGAGTCTGCATGGTGTATGTAAATATTGTTGGTTAGATAAAAAAAGACAAAAAACAAAATTTATTTTGTATGGTGCAGGTGTGTTTGAAATTCTGTTTTGTACACATGATTAAAAGTATTAAATGACACTTTTATAGAAGCCTGCATTGGCCTACGTTCACAAAATATGGTGCAATAAAGTGCTTTGATTGGTAAATTTGTCTTTTTAAATTTGCGAGGCGAAAAAAAGTAACCGAAACTACCACCGGTTGATATGTTTTATTTATACATAGTACTGTTACATAATGTAATGCAATAAAAGGGGAAAACGTTTACACCACATTTGAACTGGTATGCACATGAGAGACAGGTGTTTTGTATAGCAGACTTCTCGCTGGGTGTCGGAAATTCTCAGTAGTCATTACTCTGTCCGCATAAATATAAGTTAAAAAATAAATTTTAAAAAAGGGTTACTTGCAATTACAAAGTGGTGTCAAATTACCCTAGAAAACCAAAAAGGAGACATACTGCATCACCGATGACACGCAAGGACGTAGATTAACGCAGAGCCCAAAGTAAGGTACACACAACCTGGTTTCATGCACACTGGAATGGAACATATTACCGTTATATCACAAATATTTTTTTTTCCTTTACAGATCGACTTTATCAAATACATAGTTAATGTGTTCATGAAATGTACATATGCTAACGTGCAAACGTCATCAGTCATGGTTAGCGGCAAACCGTTATTTACATGTAGTGCAACAGGGAGGTTGAGAAGGAAAGGAGGAGAAATAGGACAGGACAGGAACCTGGATGTATCGGACGTGATTTAGGACGCATCCAGACCTTCCGAGAGAAACAGAATACAAGTTCACGTTGATGTGGATCTGTGCAAAAACATCCTTCAGCTGATTGGTTCTCCCGGTCGACATCTCAAAATATCTCTAAAGATAGATCTGGCCTCCGTTTAAATTACTTAAATTTGTTATTGCAATAATTAAAGGAATAATAATTCACCTCAAAATCCTAATTTCGTCATTTACTCCGCCTCGCTCGGAAACGTTTCGAGTGATCTGCGAAAAACACAAAAAGCAGACGTTTAGCCGCATGTCCAAGCTGCTCTTTTCCATGCGATGAAAGTGGATGTAGAGGAGGAGTAAATGAGGGCAGAATTTTAATTCTGTTAACAATCCTTTTAACGTTCCTCTTGGATCAGAAAGTGCCACGAAAGGTCATTCTTAATGATAACCCTATAGCGATCATTTATGATTGTTTAATTTTACACTCATCTCTGTACAATCTTAAAGTCTGATTCATTTTTGCCATATAATGGGATCGGGGAAAATTTTGTTCTGTCTGGGAGCATTGGTAATGAATTTACCCACGCTTACAAACCTCACTTAAAATCCCACTCTGCAAAGATTTAGTACACTTAAGCTACAGAAATGCAAAAAAAAAAAATTGCACATCTTTTAGTTTTTCGTTAAAAATGGAAAAGGCCTATTTTAAAGTGTGACCATGAAATGTGCATATTCATTAATGGAAGATTGTATCATTCAGACAGACATGACCTGCCATCTTTAAACCCTGTTCCCAAAGAAACGACACATCACAACCACTGTTAAAAACCAACCGTCGAGTTTAAAAGCACCAACTTCACTCAATGCAGAGGAGGCTGACATGATTTGCTTATATAAAAAAAGTCAAATATCTACATAGCTTCAGATTAAGTTGTTTAAAAAGGATTACTAGTACTTCACATTTCAGCTAGTCTGTATGCAAGCAAGGCTGATTTCCGTCATACAGCAAATAAAAGGGTAAAAACAAACAAACAAAAAAAAGAAATACGCAATGAGATACCGTTACAATCCAAACATAAAACCATCTCCACAAGCATCGTGAAGTCCCGCGCCGGCAGCCCTGTTAGCGTTCACCGCAACTCAGCAAAATGTTCAGTTAAAAGTGTTCTAAGAGCTGGGGTTTGAAATGCTGGCTAAAACAAAAATGTCAAGAATCCACGGACAGGTGGTGAGCGTTAAAATCCATCCGATAGCGTGGCTCCTGGATGGGTGGAGTCGAGAGGAGGGGCGTGGCCAGCTGCAGCTCATCTCTTCCGACGGCAGGTACGTTTGTGATCGGCGTGCCAGTGCTCCTGCTGGCATTTGATGGAGCAGTACGACGTGTTCCAGCAGCAGTGGTACATGGCCTCTTCTTCACAGTTATAACACTGAAAGACAATGAAGAGAACCATGAAACGCTACTAGACTTGCACACAGGAGTTTTGTTCAGTAAAACATACAAATGGATCATCGTATTGCATTTCCTAATGAAAAATAAATCAATAAAATATATATTCTGCTTATCTGTTGAAGGGGACATTCTCATTTTAGAAAGCAACTGATCTGGGAAGTGCATAATGAGTCATCACCATCTTTCCCAATAAAAAAGATAAAGTTATAAATATGTTTATCTGCTATAAATTAGTTTTTGGAAATGTTTAGGAGCACTTTAAACTTTAAAAGGAAACTCTTATTTTGAGAGGTTATTTTTAAAACCAGGGGTGGGCAATGACCTATATCTTGTCATTTCAAGTGCCCCTAATATGCCTTTTTTAAATATTATCTTTCATGCAGTGTGTTATGTAGCTGTATGTGAACATAAACTATCTATTGTTTATCAAAAAAAGTTTCGGCTCACATTCGCCTTAACGAGTTGTCAGCAATTCGAATCTTTTTCTGTTACGGATCCATGTCACTAAGCAACATTTGCATAATGCATAACGTTCTACATCGCAAACAACTTGCCCCGCCCCCAAACAGTACAATTTTCACGTGGATTACATCATGTTAAGAAGACGCTGTATCCTGCGCTGTCATTCAGTTGATGGGCGTTTGGTTTTTTCGACACACGCTGCAGCGGTAGACCAATCATAAAGGGCTACGCCATCTGACCAATCACAGCAGTGAGGGCTCACGGGAAGGCAGGGTTTAGACAGACTGATTCTTCGAACTGCTTCACACGAGTCGTTTACCAATCATTTAGAAATGAGGTCAAATTAACCCTTTATCGGGCAAAGAACTATATTTGGTAACTTAATCGATCATTCATTATAACGGTCTCGTGCCTTTCCATAAGCTCTTGTAAGTGCACAGATTTCTTTCCAGCCAATCAGCAGAAATCGGTCTATGTCACAGATGGCAACACCGCGGCATTTGACCAATCAGGAGTTGCCCAGGGTGTTTCAAATATCAGCGTACTTCCGGAGTTTGAAAAGTATGCGTTTACGTTAGGGTTGCGCGATATGGTCATTTTTCATATGGTCATATTGCCAGCCTGTGAGATCGCCGATACACGATATTATCATGTATGGGTGGGTGGGGGCAAGAGAGAGGATCTCTGTTCTTATCACAGGTTATTTGATGATTTTAAACCGCTTGAGAGAGAGAGAAAGAGAGCCGAAATACTATACCTTCAAACATATTGAAAACTGATATGGTAAATATAAAAATATTTAAAACAGCTAGTTCATATATTCGGATACAGTGTCATACATCATTATTATAAGACCGCGCGTCCTGCGTGTATGTGCGGCGCTGAGTGAAATAGTGGGGCAAATCGATAATGGTAGCCCAATAATAATAGTCTGCTTAATAATAATAATAATAATAATTTTATACATTAATAGGAGAATGAGCCCAATATCGTCTGGACTATCGACAAAGACATCTGGTAGCGTTGATGGCTCTGACTATCGTCGATACATGATACTATCGTCTATTGGCACAACCCTAGTTTACGCTCATACCTACTCTCACAAAAATATAAATAGCATCGAAACGAACAATGCTAAGTTAACGAAACTCATGAATTATATGGTTGAATAGTTGTGTTAAATGTTGAGATCGGTGTTGTTTGCAAAACATTTCTAGAAATTAGTGAATGCTGTGACACGAAAAGTGGTGTGATCATATTTGATCATACGCCCTATTCAGGTAACTGCCTGTACAGTATGTCTATATTTAGATTTTTTTTTATGTATATACAAATAATGAATTAAAATGTAGGACAATAGTAAGTCATTTTGAGCCTTATTACTGCAAAGATAAGTGGTCCCACCTAGACTAGTGTGCTGTTTTCTCTTGTTATTATATATTTACATATTTGTCAGTATTCTTCGTTTTAAGTAGATCTACACTGTACATTTTTGTATATATCCAGGTTTTGGAAAACAAGAGACTATTGCACATAAAATAAATAAATAAATAAATAAATAAAACAAAGGGGAAAAAAGAAATTAATTAAATGAGAAAAAGTTAATGTACATTTTATGTATTTATTTGTATTTTATGTGTTTTTAACATTGTAAATATATGCCCTTTTTGGGAAAACAGATGACCATAGACTGGCGAGGAACCATATATGGTAATTTCATTGACCTAGATTTACTACATAACATTTTTATTCTTTTCATAAAGTCACAAAAGTCTTGTTATAGCCTCCAATAACATTTGAGGGTTGAAATGATGAATTACCAATTATTTCAGTGAGTGCCCTATAAAGGGTTAAATCTATTTTTGGAGGAAACTAAAGTGTTTTTTGACCTTGCATACATGTAAACCTGTTTTAAGAGACTCATAAAGCAATATTAGCAACCTTTTGAAATGACATAATAGGGGCACTTTAATAACAATGCTGGAATGGTAACCATTTCTAGCTAGAAATAGAGACACTTCCAATAAATGTAACAATCCGAAACGAATACCAGACTAACTAATGTAAGATTTTAAAATAAAAAAAATAAAAAAGTTATTAAATCAAAAGCTTGTTAACAGACGGAAGCACAAACCCTTTGGACTTTTTTACGTTAAACTTTACATTCACTTTAGGCGTAATCCACTGTGTTTACATGTATACTTGCCAAGACAATAATAATTTAACATATATTTGACTGTCAGACTCAACTAGCAGCGAAAGAGTCACACCTTTTACAGGCGGTTTCGCTGTGTACGTATAAATTTTTTATCGCATTGGCGTTTCGTCCACACGGATCCGGCGTTTTAGGAGACTAAAACCGCTATTTTTTGAAACCGGGTCCCAAAGTGG
>JAUCMU010000050.1:18219204-18236155 GCA_032275025.1 Enteromius treurensis
TGGTGATCCTCTACCCATCTTGGCTTCTGAGAGACACTGCCACTCTGAGAAGCTCTTTTTATACCCAATCATGTTGCTAATTGACCTAATTAGTGTTAATTGGTCTTCCAGCTCTTCGTTACTTTTTCCAGCCTCTTATTGCTACTTGTCACAACTTTTTTGGGATTTGTTGACGCCGCGAAATTTTGAATCAACATATTTTTCCTTTAAAAATATACATTTTCTCGGATTAAACTTTTGATCTTTCATCTACGTTCTATTACCAATAAAATATTGACATTTGCTATCTCCACATCATTGCATTCAGTTTTTATTCACAATTTGTTTAGTGTACCAACTTTCTTGGAATCCGGTTTGTATATATACACACATACAAACACACACACATACAAAAAAATCAACATCATTTAGTAAATTTTAATAGTTAAAATAAACATATTTCATGATCAAATTACAGGAAAAATTGTTAGAAAAATAAATTATCTGATGATTTCTCCTCACTGCATGAACAGAGAACGAATGACTCTTACTTATATTAACAAAGCAATATACCTATATGTACCTATATTTTCCTCAAATATTTTAGAAATGAATGATACTGTAAATAATTCTGCGTGTGATGAAACAAACAAATATTTGAATAAATACTGATTTGATTTAATGCATTTCACTTGCCAGTGCAATTAAATTATTTTAATGAAACCTTAAAATCATCAATATACTTCTACAGTCTTATGTTTGTGCTATTTTAAATCCAATATTGTTCCAAGTGTAACCTGAGGCTCACCTTTGGTGCTGGTGACCAAAGAACCGAACATCCACCTGATTGCCCTCCCTTTGCATCACCTTCGCAGGCCAATAACCAAAGCCTTTCATCCTGGCCCACACCAGCTCATGAGTCGGACCCTGATCGCGGACAAACATCTTTAAGTACATTCGCAAATCACATGTAAATCTGTAGGAATGAGAGTGTGCGCGTCTGTGCTTACACATGGGTAACAGAACCAGTTGTCGGGTCGTGCGTTCGAGAGATAGAAGCAGTGTCTGCACAGCATTAATTCGTTCAGCTGGAACAAATAATTGCGCAATTCATTGTTCAAAAAGAGCACAAAATCTTTTATCCATTAACATAAGAATGTTGTCTTATATCGAAACGGCAAAGCTTAACAATGTTTGTCAAGTGCTTTAAACAAGCTTAAAATTCCAATTGTTTGCTCGCTCTGACCTCGTGGCATGTGTCGTTGTAGAGAAGTCTCGCAACTTCGGTCTGATCGCTGTTGACTGTTGACAGAGAATGGAATTGGTGAAGCTGGCACTGAAAGCGGTTTCATAGATCACGCTCAAGACTGTTGTTCATACGTCTCACCTCCGTGCAGGATGGCTGTGTTGTGAACAATAAGTTGAGCGTCAGCCCTGAACTCCTCAAAGCTCTTGTACTTCCCTTCTGAGATGTTCTGTAGGGGGCGAAAAAAGATACATGAGAACATGCTAAAGCTGACGGGACATGATCTTTATAGGGGTTCTACTAATGTTTGCTCGCTTGGTACCTCTTGTATGTTTTCCACATCCAGAGGTGTGTGGACCAGTCTTTTGTACATGGGTTGCTTTGACTCCTTGCCTCTCTTGTGCAGGTCCACAGCCTGAAAGACGATCAGATGAAGAAGAAATCTGCTTCACATTTTAACAGAAACTGCATGCGGGGGAAGACTTGATTTCTACACGATTTAGTGTGGAAAAAGTGAGAAGCAAAAGTGTGAAACCAACCCTTTCCTTCATGCGCCCAAGAATGAACTTTAGGTATGTTGTCATTTCCTGTTTGTTCAGATTCTTCCTTTTACTGCCCTGTTAGTAAACATCACCAGAGGAAATAAATGACTCAAAAAACGCATCATTGTCTGATGTAACATATTCTTACTATGCATCTGGGGGTTTAATAGTCCAAAAAACAAAAACACATGCAATTCAAATCTGCGAGTTCTTTTTTTTTCTTTTTTTCCCCTCTTATGCTCACCAAGGCTGTATTCATTTGATCTAAAATAAAGTAAAAACAGTAACAATGTGAAATACTGTTAAAATAAAAAAGGGATTTTAGATTGTAATATATTTTTAAATATTTTTTATTCATGTGAGAGCAAAGCTAAATTTAATCTTAATCTTTCGTCCTTCAGGAATTATTGTAATATGCTCACACATTCTAGTTTTAGCAATAATAATAATAATAATAATAATAAATTTCTTTAATATTGACTAGTGGTGGACCGATATGGGTTTTTTAAAAGCTGATGGCATTATCTTGGAAAGTCATTTGAATATCAATGTGTAAAATAAACACTCTTATACATTAAAAGACAACATATTTTTCACAAATAAATAAATAATTAATAAATATTAAATAAAATAATTATTAAAAAGGAAGTAATTACTGTAATCAACAGGGCACTGTGTTTTCTGGGTAGTTTGTGTTTTTTAATTTTTTTAATTTTTTTTTCAAATAAAGTCAAGGTATCGATCATATTACATACATCTCACAGTCTGAAGTCTGCAAGTTTTGTGAAATTAATTGTTCATCAGTCTTTAAAAGATTTGTTTAAATTATATAAAATGCATATTTGCTGAATATGAGCAAGAAAGTATTATAATGTTTGCTTAACTATTAACGTTAATTTAATCTAACTCACATATACATATTTACATATATACACACATATACACAAATATATACACACACATATACATATATATACCCACATATATATACCCACATATACATATATATATATACCCACATATATATACCCACATATACATATATATATACCCACATATACACATATATATATATATATATCTAACCTCAAATATATCGGGCAAACAGAAAAATGTAATGGCTGATGCCGATATCAAATAAAAAATAGGTTACGCTTTTTTTGTTTTGATAGTCCACTTTAGACATTCTACTAACTCTAAGTAACTCTGTAACTACATGTCAACTAATTCTCATTTATTTGCAACAACATGTCTCCCAGAGTAGGCTGTTAGGGTAGGTTTAGGGTTAGTAGAATTAGTTTGACAAATACTTGCAAATTTTCTCATAGTCAGTGTGTTGTATATTGTAAAAAATAAAATGTTAGAAGTTATTATTAAGCAGACAATTGGTTTTTCGTTCTGAAATGAGCCGGGTTTCTAACATTCTCTCTACACCCACCCTGCAGATGCCGCACTGCCAATGAGAGGTTGTGTCTCGTGGTCGGTGGTCTTCAGACACGCAGCGGAGGTGGTATACACGGAAACAACCGTCACACTCTAGCACGTCTCCAGGAAGGTGACACTCAAAACAGTACCAGTCATGACTTTCTGCTTCCCAGTCCTGAAACACACACAGTATAGTAATGCACATCCCCGCCCACCTGGGCCACCACCAAGCTCCTGGGAACAAGACCACCAATCCAGGAACGATTAATCTTTTTATGACCTGCAAATAAGATCTTGACGAAATGGATTTAAGATCAGCCCTCCTACTCTGAAATGTTTTTCAAATGTGACCTGAGCCATCACCAGCAACATCCAAAATGTCAATTTGGTTTTATTATATATTTCTAAATATATTTATTTTAAATCCAATTTAATACAATTGAAGTAAAATATTATCTATCATATATATATATATATATATATATATTTTTTTTTTTTTTTTTTTTATCAACATTTGAATCTATGAGAAGAGAGTATAAGGGCTGCTCTTCTATAATTAACTGTTTTTCCAAAGCACCAAGAAAGCAAAAATATAAAACCCACTCATTAGTTATAATAATGAAACAAACGTTAATCAAAAGATCATAGGTGTACAATATGCTTGATATTATGAGAGGTTACATTTCTGCATTTTGGTTTAATTTACATGACCATTTTTATGACTGAAATTCGAATGAAAAGCTTTACACTGGACGTACTGTAGTTAAAAACTGGATAAAGTCCGTTTAACACTATGAAAGCCAATACAATATCAATAATGTCTTTGAATCAAATGGCCATTTAAATCAAACCTTAAACATGAATACATGTTCTTTTAAAGAAATGGTGAGCAATCACATTCTCACATGCCACGATCACATTCACCGTATGTTAATGCTATACTCTAAAAATATCATCAATCTACTGCACACACCTCAATACACACCAACACACACCAGAGACATTCCACCATATTCCCTTTTCTGGATACAGTACAAAATCTGCGTTCTTTAACCAAAGCTTAACCTCAGAAAATGCTGCAATTCTCTTTATTCTTACCTTTAAAACGGGGCTTAAACCAGCGTAAGCAGTTAACAGGGGTTTGAGGCAAAAATGCTGATTCAGTGACAAATATTCACAGTAAATACCCAATATATTCCTTAATAATTCACAAATATAGATTCATAGTTATCAGATCAATAATTTCTGTTAATAAAATAAACGCCTTATGCACACATAGATGCCCTTATAAATATAAAACAGCTCTGAAAGTGCAAATATTGTCAGTTAACTGCTGACACTGGTCTTAGCCCTAGTTAACACAGGTCTAACTGGTTCTGACATTGAACTGGTCTTAACATTGACATAAATCTGGCAAAAAACAACATCTTGATTTGAAAACGTGTAAGATTAATAAGTGTGAAGCATACGCACATCTTGGAAAAGAGCTTCAGAAGGCAGAGAGGGCTAAAGAAGAGAGAAATCACTAATAATGAGCATTCAGTAACAATACAAGGCACAAAACCTCACACAGCACAGCACTGAAGTAAAATGAAGAAGCTTGTTGAGGTCAGCATAGCGGCTGATACCAGTGTATTATCATCCTATTTTGATTGACAGTTAAATAGAACGTGCTTTGTTGATTTCAATTTGAAGGCTAAGGCCACACAAAAGCTCCTTCAGTTCAGCTGCTGTACCATGCACAGGTTACACATACTATTAACTAAAGGGCAGATTATGTTGTTAATTTAAGAAATTACAGCAACGTGAACATACCTTGCTTCCCTCTGACATCTGCTCCTGCGATTGCAAGTGATCCAAAAAACATTGTTTAAAATCCTAATCTAAGAGCTGGGGCTGGCTGAAACTAACCACAGGCGCTCCGTGTTAGGGACTCGCGGGTGGGTGTTTGGTGTGAGAAATACCAGAATGCAGCACAACAACAACATAAACATACATTTTCATAAATATGCTTATACATACACTAGCGTTTAAAACCTTGGGGTCAGTGAGATTCTTTTTTTTTTTTTTTTTACATTTTGAAAGAACTCTCTTATAGAGATGCACCAAAAACACAGTAATATTGTGAAATATTATTACAATTTAAAATAACTTTTTTGTTTTAACTTTAATATATTTCAAAAGGTAATTTTTTCCTTTGATGGCAGCCTTTACTGCAGTCTTCAGTGTCACACGACCCTTCAGAAATCATTCTAATATGTTGAGTTTTTCTGCTTATTATTATCAATGTTTTGCTGCTTGATATTATTTTACTCCCTACTTTTGAATAGGAGTGCATGTAAAAAAATGTTTTTAATACAAATAAGCAAATATTTTAGTTTTTTTTTTATATAGGCCACACATAATTGCTGAAGACATACCCCAAAAACAAACAGTGCTTCCTTCAAACGTGCTCTCTCACACAGCAGAGGAATGTCTCTATGTGCTGGTGAAGTCACTGAAACATCAGCATCTACCATCACTAGCGCACACGGAGCTGAAATCTCACTGTTCAGCGTCAAAAGTCATGAACTTTATCAACCGTGTGAGCTGAGGAACCAATCAAATGTCTGAAGCGATGGCCTTCAGAAGTGCATGGCTGCGTTGGAGCCAGCAGCATATCTACATTTTGAGCCCTTTATTTTATTTGATTAATGTGTAGTAAAAAGCAAGCTGTGTTTACCTTTAGCATTTTTATCTAGGAAGCACGTAGATAAAAGTATGTTGTGTTTAAAATAGACATGTTCTGGTTAATTTCTCACCATCTCATCTCCTGGAAGCCAGTATCCTTCCTGTTCGATCCCGGCCTTGGAGCCTTTACAGCCCACTGTGAGTGTCTCCACCACCAGACCGTCTTTGACAGCCAAAACTAGCTGCCTGGCCGTGTCTTTAGGGTGCATCCCATACACACGACTTAAATATCTGCACCAAAACACGAAAAGCCATCCCTTAAACACGGATTCAAATGAACACATTGATATTATTATTACTAGTAAATAGAGAAGAATAAAAACGCAATTACTTTGAGATTCTGTCCATGTTTGCGATTTGTTTCTGATTGCGGATGACTTCGATGGCCGACCAGACATACTGAACCACCTTGGGGTCCGCTTGCCTCTTTTTCACCACCCTCGACATTGTGGCCAGTTCCAACCTAGAAACAACGAAACCAGAACATGCTTCCCACAATAAGCAAAGTAAGTCTGAAGAGCTTAGGTGCTTGCATATAAAATAGCAAAATGCAAATATTTGTTCGTTTTGCCAGCATCAGATTACACCTTGTTTCTCTAAAGAGCGCCTCTCCTTGTGTATCTTTGTAATTGTGGACAAACAACAGATCTTCACAAAAAAAAAAAAGGCACCAAAGTATAACATAACTTCATCCTTAAGTCTCCATTTAAATGGACTCTTATCTCTCAGTTCTCTTTATAAAGAGTTCCTGTAAACTAGGGAGGAAATTCTTTCAGGATCTTCATATTAAAAAAAAAAACACTAGCCAGGTTAAATATTAATCTTTGTTATAAAACTCTTTAGAACTGTTGCGTTGATGCAAAAAGATATGGAAGACAACAAGTTCTTCTCCCTATCATTACAGAACAGCTGAGATTTACAGTCGAAATGACACGTAGAAAGCAAATCCGGTTCTATAATAAAACCCCTCAGCAGCAGTATTCAGTATGCAGACTGTCTGCAGTATTTTAAGTCTCTATGTGGCATGAAGAACAAATACAAACGACTGTCACATTTATTGCTGTTGTGCATACTGTAAGTTTTAGCTTCTACAGTCGATGGCAAGAAGTTTTCTTTTTCCTTCTCCTTTTGTAGGCTGCAATTTATCAATAAAAGTGCATTCTAACGAGTTTCCAAGAATGCAAACAAGACACACTCAATTAATTATATTACATAAATAATAGTTATCAAGGTAAAACTATTTTTACATGACGCAAATAAAGCCTTAGTTGATTTACATTCAATAAACATAACTCATATGTAGAAAGAGCACAAGTCAAACAATATAGTATTATTCAACTATTTTAAATCATTTGCATTTTACAGCAAATCTAATAGTGCACTTTCTATGTTTAACTAGGCCTATTGGCCTGGTTTATTAAGTTTCAATACTAGATGCTGTTGGTTTACAACAAAGCTGTCTGTTCTTACACTTTTACAGCACCTTGGCTGAAGTAGAAGCATGCATTAAAACATTGTTATTATAATTACTGGTCACGTGACGTGAGCATGGCAGCACCCATGAAGTGGCGATCCACTCCACATAGAATAATTCCCCACATGCGCTTTTACATCATTTAAATAGTATTGATTTATATATGCATCCACATTTTTAGTCAGCATAATAATTGGCACAGTGCGGTTTTTAATGTCACCAGCGAGACCTGTTCGCTTTATTGCGCAATACATGCGCAGAAAGGATGGAAGCCGATCGCTTCCTGATCGAATGTTACTACAGGAATGTGACAATCGTAACTTTTGTTTACACTGTTACGGCGTACAAAATGTTGCCAGTGATTTTTAAAACCCCGCAGATGGCCACAGAGCCCACAAGAGCTCATGTGATCCACAACTCGAGTGCTGGAATGCACCGCGTAAAAGCATTTAAAAGCCCATTATATTAACGAGGCGATCAAAATAACGTCATTTCAAAAGCCACGGTGACTTTGACAGCTGTCGGTGTTGTTAGTGATCAATAAAACCCAGCGCAGGTCCCGCTTTTCGGTCACAGTGCCTGAAAGAAACAACAAACGGGTGTCTAAGAGTCGCAAAACTATAAACACGAGGGCATCGTAAACGCGCGAGCTGTTTTTGACACGCGCTAAATGTAACCACGCTGTAAAGAATCTCGGTTAATAACCCAATCAAATTGCAAATGGAGGGAAAACCTTCATCGGTGCCTAGACATTCTTGTTGGCTGGTGAGCTACATGGACGCCATGTTGATATCCCTCCCTCGCTTCTAGACAAAACCAACCAGTTGGGAGTGGATTTTTTGTTCCTCTTTGCTGCGAATGTCATGAAATCGACCCGGTTTAAGCGCTAACTTACCGCTGTCCGACAGCTGATCAAACGCCTCGCCGTTCAGTCTCGCTTTAGGATGTAACGCAGCGCTGGTTACATTTGTGTTTCCGGAGTTAAATGTCAGAATTGTGGTTGGTTGGAGGAGCCCGGCCACAGTTGAGAGCTCGGAGGGGGTAAACACACACACGTACAGTCACAGGCTGTTGGAGAACTCTAGTGGCAGGACGCAGGAGTTGCTCGCTTTTTAGTTTGCACGTCTCACCTTGAAGCTTTTTTTTTACGCTATGGTAGTTTTTTTTTGTGCATTCATAAATGCACAATTCCGAGTAAAACTTCACTTATTCTAACTTTTATAGTTGGTAATGATTCATATGAGCTCTTTGTTAGATACGATGAGCATATAATTTTAGAAAAATGTATTATTATACAGGTTTATGAGACTTAGGAATAGATGGTCAAGTATTAGATCAATGGTTTAATTTTGAATTCAGTTTATATGAGGTTTGCAAGCCTGTTACTAAAATGCAAAAAAAAAAAAAAAAGCAAAGTATACAGCTTTGGAACCCAAATATTCACAGTTCTCTGTAAAGGTTTGCGTGGCCAAATCTATTTGGATCCATAGGTGCTTACATTTCAAAACAAAACAAAAACTATTTTGACATTTTATAAAACAAATAAAAATGACAATTAAAATTAAGCTGAAAGCAGAAAATGTATATATGTATATATATATAAATCTAATTCAAAATATTTGCAAAATCATGTTTAAAATGAACTTAAAATTCAAGACATAAAAGTAAAATGTAATGTTCCAAGTAACAGCATTGCAGATTTAGTAGCAATAAGTAGGCACCGTATTGCTTTGTTGTAGTTGATTTACGTAGGCCCGTATTTCCTATAAATACATATAAAATGTTTTGCATAATAATGTTTTTGCATTGATGAGCATGACTGACTTTAACAAATAAAGTAAAAGCTATAGTTTATTTACAAATAAAATTGTAAAATGTTTAACTACTAATTTTTTTTAATCCTTCAAATAAGTTCACAATTAAATAGTTTTAAATGGGGAAGGCACATTGCATGTATTAAAACTAAGCTGTAACAGATTTATTTTCTCGCTTAATGTAATAGTTATGGGAAATAATAAGTAATGCAACTAAAAAGTATTGCATTGTTTTAACAGGTAAAAAACATATTATAAAAACCTGTTATTTCTTTGGATTGGAGTGGATGGGATAAGCATTTTTCCCCCTGAAATAATTCTTGTTGAGCTTAAGAAGAAGCTCCAGCAGATGGTGCTAAATGAACACACATATACTGACACCAACATGCCTGCAACCTATAAATAAAGATCCACATATTGAACTTTAAAAATACTATTTCTTTATGTCACATTTTCCAGGTTGATGTAAAGTCAAAACTGACAATGTACACTAATAATGCATTGCCCAACATGAATTTAACAATTTTAGTATTTACAAAGGTATATTAAAACAGGATGAAAGAGGTCTTAAATTATCCATGTAAACATCCCTCTGTATGAGCTGCTGAGTCATTGATCTGAACTCATATTCAAAGGTAATGTCAAAAAAATGGAAAGTATTCCGCTGTTTTAGCTTTAAGAGGCCTCTACTGCTAGGAACCCAAATATTCACAGTTCTCTGTAAAGGTTTGCGTGGCCAAATCTATTTGGATCCATAAGTGCTTACATTTCCCCACTCTTTAATATCACAACAAAATAATGAAAAGCCTAAACACATCTCAATGTTGGACAAAATGTTTGTCATTATTTCTTGTGCTCTGGCACAGTCTGCTTAATAGGCGCTTTTTAAAAGAAAGAATTTGCCAGGAATGAGAACACTAAGAGGACACTAAATAATTCTGTTCCATACGTCACTACAGTCATATTTCTTAAGCAAAGGCCATTTTTTTTAAATTGTTGATGCTTATGTAAAGCTTAAAGGAATGGTTCAGCTAAAAATAAAAATTGGCTGAAAATGTACCATCCGAGATGTAAACCCGTTTGCTCCGTTGAAACTGAGCTGAAGAAATGTATCCGTTATCCATATCCAGGATCCAGTGTTCAGCCAGCTGTAATGATTCATTTCTTCAAATCAGTTCTGATGAAGAAATAAACTCAATGTACAATAAACTCATTTTTAGATGTACTGTTTCTTTTCGCTTAATGCACAAGTTACCAGCAGCCAATTTAGCAAAGGCTTTAGAACAGAAATTCATGCAAAAAGATTTTTCAGCTTTGTCCCTTAACTATCCCAGAGTGAAACTAGCAGTGTAATATTTCACATTTCACATTTCAGACTGAATCTCTGCACGATGGCATGGATCAGTCCACTATCTGTGGGAACTATCAGCGCAGGCCTTAATCTTAATCTCTCCTCATTTTTCTTTCTCAGACGTTTTGGGAAATGGTCACCATTGAATCTCCATAGAAGGAGAAATCCTGTCTGGGTTTTATTGTAATATACGCATCTGACGCAAGGTGCATTTTTTGGAAACGTAAAAGTGTACGCCAGAATAAAAAGCCATAAATGATGATCAACTGCATGTCAGTATTTTCCTTTGTGAAATGTTCCAGTGCAGATGGTCTGGATTTGAGAGAGTAATGTCTTCTGTTCATCTTTCCGCTTCGTCTGCTATCATCCAGCTTACTGCGAAATAAAACTTGCTATTCAGATTTGATGAAAATGCATTGTAAAATCGTATGTGGTTTGACAGACCTCAAAATACACTGAATAAAATTATGTTCTTATCGGTCTGGCTAACGTCTGGTTTGCATTTAAATAAAATGCATTCTCAAACATCTCATTTGGGAAGGTTTCATCCAAAGCTCATTATATGGTAGGCTGATTTATAATGTGTCACATTAGCCCTAGGACAACCAGAAGAGGTCACTGTCATGTCAAAGCCCAGCCAGATATCTCCAGAACAACTACAATGTCAGTAATGAGCAAATTCTCACACTATATTGCATGTATTTTTTTTTAAATGATCCTCAAATACACTCTTTATTGTCAACTGTGGTTTCATGAAGAACCTTTAATAATCCATGGACACTTTATATTCTACAAATTGTTAGAAAATAATGTTTTTTTTAAGACTGTAAAGACATATAACAGTCAAGACATGTTTTTTTCCCCATATATTACCATATTTCTGTTTGATACTGTCTTTCTCCCATCAGCTCAGAAAGTGGAAACAGTCAAAGGGTCAATGGCTGCTTTATTTGCATATTTCCATTTGTTTCTTCAGACTCCATCACATGATGCTCATAAAGTCACAATACCTGACCAGGAACAAACACAGTGCTTATGAACGCGGTAACTTCCTGGAACTGTGCTTTTCTGCACTGAGAAAGCTATGATTTATGAAGCTGCTGTTTAAGCTCAACTGACACATCACACATATTAACTCTATCTCGGAGCATCATTTATTGGGCAGATGTTTTGAATTAATCAGTTCATTATATAAATGACTAATCATAAAAACCATCAGGTCCAAATGAATAGTCCATCAGTGTTGAATTCATTTACTATAAAATTTGTTTTTAAAATGTAATAAAACAAACATTATTGGAGTGTTTTGAAAGAACAGCTACAGTCTTTGTACAGTACTGCAAAATTCCACATTTAATTCAGTTTTTGTCATTTTTATAATACATAACTGAAACCATCAGCTTTTCATTGCTTGTTAGAATCCAAATAAGACATCACACTTATTTTCACACTTTTTTTCATGCTTGTTATCCGATTGTTCTTTGCTCTAAATGAACTGCACTTTTTTTTATACCCATCCAACCAAATAAGAAAAAGATATCAAAACGTTGTTTGTGTAAGAGACATCCCAAGTCTCCCGAAAGGGGGTCTTCTCATCTCCCTGAAATGAATTTTTGCTGGTTTGGATGTCTGTTTATAAATTCTTTCTATTATTATTTTTTTTATAAAAGTCAAGTCATCATAAGTTTTGGCGTACATTTACTAATGCATTATGAAGAGTTTATTTAGCAAAATCATAACTTTTAACATTTCTCAAAAATAATGTTTTGTCGTTTTGCATTCCAATTGATCTCAATCAAACTGCAGATTTTGACTAGGGTAAAAAATATCGAACTAATAAAAAACATGCTTTTTGACAATTTCAAAAAAACGAGTTATCTATTTTACACATAAACTCTTAATGTGTATTGGCTAAAATAATGGTTTGACATTTTTACACATTTTGCTGTTTCACTGTTTGCAGATAAGCCATTATAGGTTGTTTAAAGGCAGGTTCGATTTTGACTACTTAAATTGGGGCATGTTGTCTATAAAGGTCGACATGTGTTCAGTGACCTATGTTTTGTCCTGAACAGTGGAAATGCTCCATCACTTTTGTGTAGCCAATGACAGAGACCGACCGAGAAATATTTACTTTAGTAAAACGTGTGGCAACTATCCCCATTTAGCCCATAATCATCAAACTCACCCTAATTTGAGTGACCTCAAAGCAGATAAACAAGTGTTTGAAATGAATGCCAGTTAAACATCTGTCCAAGTGCTGGGAGTGTAAGATGCGGGCTGACGATCTAAAGGAGGAGGAACAGAATCATCAGCCTCCCCTCGGCGGACGCTCACGCGCTCAGCCCTCCTGCACGGCGCACATGGATTCTGCGCGCTCAGAAGTGTTTTCACCGGGCAACTTGGCACAAGTGGCTGTTTTTCTTCTGCCTTGAAGGGTGACTTCTCGCTCTTGATGCTGAAGACTGGTCGGAACTTACGCTAAAGAGAGATATTATTTGTGAAACCAGCGAGAAATGAAGATGCACCTCGTGAATTGTTTGGCTCTTCTCCTAGTTTGGCACGCGCACGCGGTAAGAAGACTATTTTACCTGCACCTGTACTTCTAAGTTACTCAGCCTCGGGTGAGCGGCTTTCAGCTGTAAATAGGGGTGAAGTGTTGCCATAAGGGCCGCGTTTCAGTAAATATGAAATCTGAGTGTAAAGTCCAAATACGACGTATCGAGTTTTCTCTACTTTTGTTCTCGTACTGCGTGGTTTCAAACCTAACGTTAGTTCAAAACCATTACAATACGTTTTAAATGATGCCTTCAGCTTAGCCACAGCTGTTAGGAAAATGAGTTAACACACTAAAACCATATATAATGCATGCATTTTTAAACTAAGAGTTTTAACAACGCTCTAAGCGGTTTTCATAAAGGTTACGTCGACTTGTCACATTTTATGTTATATTTACAGTTTTAAGCAAATGTTCTGTTATACAAATCCGATTTTTAAGCTTACAGTGGTCAAACTGGTTTTGGATCATGATTGCTGATTTGGTATTACTACAAGGTGGTTTACCAAATTGATGTCAGCTGATCTAGATCTATGATTAAAATCTGCTAATCATAAATTACCAGACTGGTCTAGCTAGACATTACATCAAAAATTTCAAAAGGATAAAACTTTGGCCACTGTTTAGATTTTTGTAAATTATTGTGTGCTTTGTTGTTGCTTTACTTGTGTATAACAGGCTGTTTAATGTCAGGCTGTGTGACAACTAACCCCATTACAGCATCCACGGTTATTGGAACATGTTGTCACTGAAGGGCAGCATGCATTTAGTGAGCTATATCTTCTTTTAGCTGGGAATATTTAAACATTTACCACAATTGTTTGCTTCAAAGACTTACAGGCATGTGTCTACAGAGAAAATGTGTCTTCTGGGAAATATTCATTGAGTAAAAACGGAAAGCAAGCCATGTTTTCTTTCACTTTAAACAAATCAAAATCAGATTGTATGTGCAATCTGAGGTAACCATGCATATTTATTTAACTTTATTTTCTGCAGAGCAAGCAGGGTTAAAATTTTTATTCCTAAGTATATTTGGTTTATTGATCTTCGCTTTTCGTCAACCTCTCCTCTTTCATTCCTCCTCGTGATGTTCATACAGTTTAAAATGAAATGACCAATTAAGCGAGTCTTAAATATATTATAAAGAGACCTAACACAATGTTGTAAAGGAATGGTCAGAACTGGGTCAGGGCTATTCTAGAAAAGATCTCTGTGGTGATTCAGGTGTTTCGCCCAAAGGGTTCTCAAAAAAAGATTTATCAGGGCATGAGCTATTCAATTTTTTGCTTTGTATAATATATGTATAATAATAACCAGTTATGGTGGCTTGCAGACAAATAAAATTATATGCTTATTTTTGGCCAATTCAAAAATTTTATTATTTTACTTAAACATTTTAAAATGCATGCAACAATGCATCTGTACTTTCATAGTTTATAAAGCCTATTAACGGTTTTATAAAGTTTCAACTTTGTATGCACAACACAGAAATGGCCTTGTAGATACCAACAAATTAAATACACGTAATGCATTTTATGCATAAAACAAGGGCAAAATAACAAATATTCAAGGCAAAGTCTCAAAAACAAGTCGTATTATCTCATGCATAAAACAAAAAAGTATTAGCTAATAAAATTAGCAAACAGAATAATTTTATTGTGGTGAAAGTATCAAGATGCACTCTCTGAAAACAAGTCTTTTATCTCATGCAATTTACATTTCCAAATGAAATTTGTTATCTCAATCTCAAATATGATTTTTTCCCCCATATATACCATGATATAAATAGGTTAAATGTAAACTTGTATAAGCTATTGTTTACAAGCCATTGCTGTTAATCTCGTTGTAAACAAGCCAAAACCTATCTATTCAAAAGTCCATTAATCTGTTACTTATCTTGTAGATCATTGAGCATCTCTTTATGACCTTAATTAAAGTGCAATACTCTGTGTCCATATGGCTGCATCCCCAGAGGCACAGATACACCATGTAACACACAAACTCAATGTTAGTTTGCAGGAGAAATAAAATGTAACATTGTATATCTGCAGTTTTTCTTCTTGAGGGATTAAGATGACCGTCCTTCCACTTTACAGTTTTTGTCATGAATTGGTGTCGAGAATGCACTCAGACCAAATTGTTTTGTGTGTAGCAATTCTCATATTTATATAAAATAACATTTTGTTGTTGTATACAATTTTAATTTAATTTAATACGATTTGAAAGCTTATGGATTTTTGTTTGCTCCCAAAAATCCCTAAAACTAGGTTTTCAATCCGTGGATCAAGAGGTATGGTCCGATACGGTAGACATATTACACAGAGATCCCATCAAAGCTCCGAGAGGAAGTTGTGTGTGGTTGTGCTCTATTAGAATTCAATCCATTCAATCCCTTACCAATTTCAAACAGTAACATTTAATGCCGTTTTTTATTTCGCTACTCCTCGTCCTCCTGGGGTTTGATGGCATTGTATTGTATTTCTGTGACAGGCTTTTGTGGATCTAAAAAATACAAGGTTTTAGCTGCAGAAAAATGAACAGCTTTTTTCTTTTCCTCTAAACACAATCCCAGCCTCATACGCTGTACAAAAACTACAATAATCCAGAAAATCTTGTCCATTACATACTTTATTTGAATACTCAGGGGGGGGGGAATACAATAGAATAATAAAAAAATGTAAGTGGACAAAAACTGCAATATATTTATTTTTAAGTTTTTTTTGCATTGTTTATGATAGTAATAGTTTAGCTTTTTGCATGGAACACAACTGTTTAAACAAAGAAATAAAATCTCAGTATGCCTTTGACCTTGAAATGCACTTATTGTTCTCATTGAGAGCGTGTTTAATTACTTTTAAAGTGGTGCTTTATGCTCCAGTGTGAGAAATGGAAAGTTGGCTTGGAAGCGGATAATAGTTGCACAACTGCTTTTCACCATAAACACGAGACCACACGTTCTCAGATAATCAGTTGATGACATTTGCAAAGTTTCATGCTTTCCAGCTGACCCACTTCAGTTCAGTAAAGGTCCGCCAGAATCCAGCTTCTCCTCGTGCGGCTTAAGTCATCTTGACTGTGTCAGCACAGAAACGCACTGTCGAGCAAGAGAAGAGATGGGTTTAAACCCGAGCAGTTCAGGGCACAAGCATGTTTTATTCACTAACCACTCACAATCCAGTTTAACCAGATGCTGTATATGCGCTGTGCTTTGTCTTTGTGTCCAGTGAAAATAAAAGATTAGTGACCGCATTTCATTGTAAGTAAATTTCCCTATGACCTTCAAATAAATTTGCAGTCCTAAAAAAACACATGGAAATGAGTTTGCGTTAGAAGTTGCTCCAGTGGGGTTTAAACATGAGCGAGCAGGAAACTGTGTCACATGCACAGCTCTACAGAAGGATGCAAAAGGATAGTGCAAACAAATAGGGTGACAGAGTGACATTACAGAGGTCATCTTTCTTTAAAGAGGAAGATGCACTGGACATGCTGCCACCGATGTGACTTCAAATGTTATGTCTATTTCATAAATAAAGTAGATGAGGCAAGTTGTTACAAGGGCTACACCTCCTTTGTGACGACTTGCCCCAGTCTCTCTTGCATATGAAAGGCAGAAGTAACTGCTAAGTCTTACTTATATTTAAGTAGGACTGCAACTAACGATTATTTTGATAATCGATTAGTTGGGCGATTATTTTTTCGATTAATCGGACAAAACCTAAACACTTCTTTAATTTGCTGTTTTGCTGATAACTATATCAAATCAGGGTATTATTTATGTATAAAAGTGAACTTTAAAAAATCCAAAAGCCACATAAAGAGTTAAACAAACAGCT
>JAUCMU010000050.1:18244261-18255128 GCA_032275025.1 Enteromius treurensis
CATGGAGGGGTCTACAATTTTCAGCATAGGTGCATTTCCACTGTGAGAGACAGAAGCTAAAGAGAAAAATCCGGAAATCACATTGTATGATTTTTTTAAACTATTTATTTGGGAATTATTGTGTCAAATAAATATTTGATTACTTGAGTCAAAAAATTTTAATATTTGGTACAGAAGCCTTTGTTCACAATTACAGAGGTCAAACGGTTCCTGTAGTTCTTCACCAGGTTTGCACAGACTGGTTAATTGGATTTAGTTCTGGAGACTGGCTAGGCCCCTCCAGAACCTTGCTGTTTTCCTGGCTGTTTGCTTTGTGTCATTGTCATGTTGGAAGATAGCCTGGGGCCGCCCATACTTCCTGTGAAGCTACATTTTATTTCACGAGCAAAGTTAGTCTGGCAAAGCTACCACTTTAGAGCATTTCCTTTCCAAAAAAAGTGTGGACCAATGAGAAACAATATGTCACAATACATGGCACTGTTCATCCTCTCCTTAATACAGTGCAGTCCTGTCCCCTGTGCAAAAAAAACACCCTCAGAGCATGATGCTTCCAGCCCCATACGTCATTGTAGGTATGGTATTATTGTGAATATATAATGTAATGTAATGTAATTTTTTTATTTTTTGATAATTTTTTTTTTATTAATTAGAATTAGATTGTAATTAATAAATATAATTCTACAACTTTTACATTATGTTCAAATATCTTTCTGGTAAATCCACCTATAGTTTGTTAACAAGGTAGTTGTCTCTGCATATTCAGCTGGGATAGAAGAAAAACAGAATGTATTTTAAAGATATACTTTATTTTCTTTATCCAGTGCTATTTTTAGATCAAATGTCCAAAAATCTATGTTGCAGCCTACTGCTTTTCCTGCACTGGGGTCTTTTGGGTGTTGTAATGTTTGGTTGATGTGTAAATGTTCATGTACTCTTTGTTAGCCTGCCAGCTGCTCTTCTCCAGGTGTAATGGTGGTCATTGATGCAGTGCAATGTGTAGGAGGCAGTTGTTGTTGTTAGCGAGAGTATTAGCAAGCCTACACACAGACACTTTAATGTATGAAACGCAGATATTCTGTATTTATGTTTCACACTCAGCCTCCGCCTCTCGGCCTTGCCTGAATGCATCAGTGATGTGCAAAGCTATTCCATTATCACTGGTGCCATATGGATTTACAAGTATAATGAGTGAGAGCTAGAAAATAAATGAGTCTCTTCAATCTATAATCAAAAGGAAAAATATTAGGAATCATATTTTTCTTAAAAAAAAAAAAAGGAGCCTAACACTTTGGCATGCCGTATTCAATGCACATTCAAACCCTTGGTTCTCATTATGAGCGGTCTCATGCTTATATTATCATTAACATAACATCTCACTGAAAAAATGCTATATTACCATAATGAATAAATACATTTCAGCGTAAACATGATTTGTTTATACTGCCTTGAATTTAATTTAAAATGTTGTAATTGTTTTTATACAATTCCCTTACGAACAGTAGTATATAAGCAGTATGTTTGCTCTAAACATAAACATGAAAAATAATAATAATAATAATAGATAATAATAGAAGTAACTTAGCCATGAAATGCATTTTTATTTAAAAAATAATTGCAAACACTGCAGTGGTACTACTGCGTTATTTTCTTTCTGCAACATTTTTTACAAAATATCTTTTTTCTTTTGATTTTGGGTGAAACATTTCTTTGTTTAGCCTTATTCTTGATAAATTTATTTGATTAGCTTATTTCTGTGTTCAGTTATCTCTGATATCTTTCCACAATGTGGACCGTTATGAAGCGTTAAACCAAAACACTCACTAATGCTGGCTGTCAGTCTAAATTGTTATTAATCAGTCTGATAAATTGGCTGTTAACGACGCGATTTCTGTTTGTTCTAGGCATCATTAGCAGGAACTGCACTATGGAAGGCTGGTCCGACGTGTATCCCAGCATACAGAGCGTTTGCTCTGAGCCCAGCTTGAATGAAAGCAAGGTGAGTGACTGAATTTAGTCAGATCTTTCCCATTCTGTCAGTATGGGGCTTTTGATTGTACACAGTGTTTAGGATCATTGTGCTTATCATCCTGAAGGAGCTACGCATGAGCGGCAGTGGTAAAGGAAGATGTTTTGTCTGAAAGGCAATGTTGTTCCCTCCACATGTGCTACAACCACAGAAAAAAAATCTGAGGGCACTTCAGGACCCTGAACCTTTTAGTGCCCACTATCTAGCCTGAATCTATGCCAGCTGGGACTAGCTTTGGGCCAGAGGCTGTGTGTGTGTGTGTGTATGTGTATTTGGAAATACGAGTGCGTACATGCATGCATGTGTGTGTTCATGCGTGTGTCTGCCGAAGACAAACAGTCATAGAAAGCACTAGAGTTTTAAAAGAAAGCGAGCAGCTGGCTCAAGTGTATTTTCATGGGCTTTGAACCAAATTGCTCTCCGTATTATATTTCTCAGGATCCTGAATTTAGAGACAAATGATTTTAGATGTGTTTGAAGTTGAAAAGCGTCCCAGAGAGCCAAAGAAAGAGCAGATGATAAAAGAATCAGAACAGAGAGGTGCTTTTGTTCCTTTATGGCAGCAGAAAATTAAAAAAAACTATAAATGTCCAGTAACATGGAACTTTTGGTTTTATTACAAAACCTGATTCTCTCGGTTCGAAATGAAACAGCCAATCGGCCATGAAATGTACTGTCTATCCTGCGATTGTGCGTTAGAGATTTGATCAATCATGTGCTACGTGCAATGCCGGTGTCAAGACCGACCCCAGAGCAGAGGAGTGAACCAAATCATTTGGAGTTTACAGGATTCTGGGAAGTTTTTATTAACTTGTTCTTCAAATGTTATAATTTTAGATGGCTATTTTTTATTCCAATAAGTCTAGTTAGTTACTCAAATCAAATCGAACCATTAAAAAAAAACATCTGTCATGACGTGCACATTCTGTTAATTTATAACAACTGTTTTCTTCAGAAAGTGGTGACACCTAAGAACAATCCTTGTTACAAAAAATATTACAAAAACACAGATAAATAATGTAATTTTGTGAAACAATACACTACTGTTCAAAAGTTTGCAATGGTAGAAAGTCTTCTATTCTCACCAAGGCATGTAGTTGATTTAACTATTTCACAATATCACATTTGTACTGCAATTTAAATTACAGTTCAAAATAAGTGTAATTATTCCTGTGATGGCAAACTGAATTTTCAGCATCATTACTCCAGTCTTTAGTCACATGATCCTTCAGAGATCATTCTAATATGCTGATTTGGAGCTCAAGAAACATTTTTTATTATTATTATTAAGTCAGTTGTGCTGCTAAATATTTTTGTGGAAACTGTGGTACATTTTGTCAGGATCTTATGATGAATAGAAAGTTCAGAAGAACAACATGTATTGTATGAATCTTTTTTAAAATTAAAAATTTACTTTTTAAAAAAAAATCAGTTTCAGGGAAAGGGGGATTGTATATTATACTTATTTATGTAACTGGGCTTACTGTGATTTATTCATAAAATGTAACGAGAAACATCTGGCAATGCATTTGTTCTGTCTTCGTTGCCATTATAAGGGCATCAGGAGATGTCCCATAAACTCAACTCCTCTTGCCTTAATAGGAATGCGAAATGAGCAATTTTCCCATCTAATTTTTGTAAGCAAACATGTCTTTTTGTAAATCACACGATGTTTTTAGCTCATACCCATGGCTGGTTTTGACATAAGATTTGTTGGCTAATTAAGTCTTCATGGCATTATTTATTAAATAAATGCTCTTAATAGATCAGTGGGATTTTTCAGGGGTAGGCAGTCCTAAAAATGCAGGGAACGAGAGGAACATTTGCCACATCGCAAATTGGAGTCTGTATGTAGAAACTGTCATTTTGACAAAAAGGAAGCGTCTCCAAAATAATCTGATGAAACCTTCCCGACATACTCTCTTAAACAGCCATCTGAGGGGAAAAAGAGAAGCATTTAGCACAGAAACTAAATAAGGATTTAAATGTAAATTTTAAGTATCGTTTAAGTTATGATGTATAAATGTCGTATTAAGTATTAAAATGTCCCAGATTAACAAAAGTCAGTTGGCAAGAGTTAAAGTTCAGGCAATTCATTTTGAAAGTAAAATAGTACAATTTAATAAATTATGAAGTTATACACCAAAATGACATTAAACTGCACCAGGGGAATACTGTACTGTGAGAAATGAAAAGCTTGAAGATGACAGGACTCAAATCTGCTTTAAATCATAAAAATTTCAGCATGTGTGTTATATATTCCTTGCTTCTGTCATGAGTGTGTAGTTTTAGGCATTCGTTGACTTGTGTCATTTCCAGCAGCGAGGGCAAACACCTCTTATGGTTGGATAAACAGTCCTGTGAAGCGCAGTGAGTTGTCAGTGTGACTTGAGGTGATACCAAGGATCAGAGCAGACATGCTGACACATCGGCCTGCTCTGATTGGCTATATGTTGAAAGGAGATGCGTGCCGTGACTGAAGCAGCCTTGAAATGGTGCAAATCAGCCTGTCTGAGGCTATAGACCCAAAAACAGGATGATCCAGCATAGAAATTGGATTTGAACTGGATCTCATTACAACCTGTTTGACATCTGATCTCTGGAAGCAGAGCAATAGATTTGCTTTACCGTATACAGTAGCTTGTGTTTTTGTTATTATATATGTATATATATATATATATATATATGTGTATTTATATATTTATTTATTTATATTTATTTATTTTTTTATTTTTTTGTAGAAACTTTTTTTTAATAAAAACAATTATACAATTAATATAAAACTAAATGAAAAGTCAATTATGAGTTTTTTCCCCATATACCTTTATTTACTGTGATTATGACTTTACATCTCACTACACTAAAAATAAAGCTGCTTCATGATGCCATAAAAGAACCTTTTTTGTCTAAATGGTTCCATAAAGAACTTTTTGAAGCACCTATTTTTAAGAGTGTATGTGACATCATATCTTTCATTTGCAATTTATTTCCTCATAAAGGATTTCATCTTACAATTTTTATAATTTCAACTTTATATTTCACATTGTGACTTATCACCTCGCCCTTATTTATTATTTATTCATTAATTAATTCAATTGTTAATTAATTCATTCATTCTTTCTCAGGAAACAATTCTTATTATAAGTAATGTTGAAAACGTAATAGTTTTGCGGAAAAAGGGAGATTTTTGTTTTTTCAATAATAAAATATATAAAAGTAATAAAAACATGAAATCTTTAGAATACATTAAAATATTGAACCACTTTCTAAAATAAAAAAAACGTTAATGGTAGCAAACCAGCCTATGCAAATGAGCTCCGTTATCTTTGGCTAAACTCTTTGCTTCTGTCAAACACGCTGTGGTTTATCAGTGTGGGCCATACAAGGACAATCTTGTTTTATGTTTTACTTTCATATTGTTCTGTAATGTTTAGAGAGACTGTACGTCTCCCTTGAAATGCTTTCCATCAAAATTATCGCCGATGAACTTTTGACATCACCCAGAGTTCAGCACGTGCTCCGCAGTAAGATGGTTGGCAGCCGTGCGGTTTGGGATGTTGCCCAGATGACTCTACGCTGCTCGTTTGAGTGATGAGGGGACAGTTCGCTGTTTTTCATTCTGATCCTGTGTCGGGGGAAATGAAACATTAAAGCAATTTCCTGAAGGGTAGAGAGACAGTACCATAGGGCACATTCCCATCCTCTCAGAGTTCTCTCGTGGAAATTAGCAGAGATGACTAAAGTCGTCCTCCTGAGGCGTTAGTAAGAACACTGATCGACCTTGAGTCAAACCTGTCTGAAACCTGATTTCTTGAGCCCCGTCCTGCTTCGCTTCAAAGAAGTCCTGCCCCGGGACACTTCAGAGAAATTAAAACAACCCTGCTGTTGAATTAAATTGGACATTGATCTTCTAACCTTGGGGCATTGATTCTGTTTAAAAGGACACCTGATATTCGTTTTAGGGTTCACAGCCAAGTGATATCACCTGATGAATGTACACATATATTAGACCAGGTTGGCTTTCACTCTTAATTTATTACATTAGAGTGAAAGTTATATTTAACATTTAAATGATTTACTTTTCAGAGGAGAGAGAGGCTTTAAATTGGTTCTGGCTTTGATTTTGTCAATGCCATTTCTGCATCACTAAATGGAATTAATGACTGTTTTTCAGATATTATCCACTGTTAGTCTGAAATTTCACGATAGTGGTCTTTTCAAGATAATCAACCTCTTTTTTAACATTAAAGATGAGACACATCACCTGAAAGTCTAAACAATACTTAGACATCATCTAAATAATGCTCACTTTTTCCGGGGCCTTGGGTCACATGTTGAGGTCCAAGTGCCATATTAGTGTCACTTTTAATCTGAAATTCTCCAGAAGTTTTCCGTGGGCATTCCCTGAAACTCATACCCCATCCAACAATAAATAAGAGACTGTCTGAAGAAGGAAACAATCCCTCATCTCATCCAAAGCCAGCACAGAGGCTGGTTTCTGTCTCCTCCTTTTAACTGCTGCAGCTCTGATAACCTGCACATCACTTACTTGTTTATAGATGATGTATTACAGGCTTAGTATGAAATACACTGAAGAGAGGAACTAGACACAAAATGTCAACCACCATTTTTAAGTCTATATTGATGGGTGTCTTTTCTCCCAACTTCGAGTACATTTTGGATTTTTTAGTCAGATTTTAAAGTCATTTATTTTTTGTTAAATGAACATTCAGTCTTTTTGTTTTTGCCTTTATACATTAAAATATCATAATTTCATCCTTTTTATTTATAGATTTGAAAATGTCAATACATTTATGAATAAAATGGGGAAATCATTTATATAAATTGTGATTTTCCCAGTTGTGACATACGTGACCATAAAAGATTTTACAATATAATATTTTTCTTTGTTTTCTCATAAAATCTGTTTAGACAGAAATAACTAATCAAGAAAAATAATGTATTATTGCTATTGCAATTATTATTGTTATTATTAATTTTTAAAAAGTGTATTTCATTTATTCTCTTAATTAATTTCAATTACAGAATTATATAAAATATTATTTGTAACACTATAAATATCTTTAAAGTCTCTTTTGGTTTATTTGTCCTTGCTGGCAAGAATTATAATATTTTTCTTTTTTTTAATAATATAACTGATTTTAAACTATTTTAATATTTTAGTGTCTTCTGACCACACACTTGTGATCAGTTGTGTACACTGTGACATACAGCTCACAATTTTACACTAATAAATAAAGTTGAATCTTCACTATACCTATTTGTCATTTAGATCATACAATCATAAATGTATCATGCAATAATGCTCTAAAAGCAAATCAAAATGCAAAAACACTCTGACATGCACACACCTTTATAAAACTCTAAATGGACAGATAAACCAAATGTTGTAAAATATCGCTCTCACCCTAAATTTAGTGAGTTTATGTTTCAAGAAGGGCAGGAGGAATGTTCCTGGTGGTGATGTTGTTGAGTGGGTCTGTGGCTCCAGTGTGCCAGGTTGTAAGTCAGACTGAAAGAATGCTGTTTATGGGGGATGAGTCTCTCTGAGCTTCATCACGCTCTTCCACCACCAAACAGCCCCTTGACCAACTTGCCATTTCCATGCTTGTTAGTCACCCTTTCATCCTTGATCCGTGAGAGAATTCACATTTAGCTTGTGTACATTATTTCATCACATTTAAAAGATAGCATAAGGATTAAATGCATTGCTTGTACTGCTGATTGGTGTATATTTTATTTTATTTTATTTTTTTATTGTACTGTATATGCAGTACTCATTTACAGTAATATAGCAACAATGATCCTGACATTAAAAAAAGTGATGATTATATACAAAATCTTTTTTTTGTTTTTGTTTTTTGTTGAAGTGATAGAAGTCCAAACAGGTGGGTAAGATGGCCAGTAATACATTTTCAGTAATTTATTTATTTATTTTGCTACTTACATGTAAATTTGTATTGTCTGGGATATAGATATTGTTTAACTTTAAACGTATGTATTTTATTTATTTTTTAATGTAAATTAAATGACCCCAAGTGTATACTTTTTGTTTCTAAATAAACCAAATAAAATAGCAGCTGGCATGCTTTTTGATCATGCATTCTGTTGTATGGAAATGGCAGCTTTGACATTTTGTTCTGCTAGGGGGAAAAAAAAAGGTATGATTTTTATGCATCATGAGCGTGGGCTGGTGATGACAGAATTTAAATGTTCTGAGGAATGTCCAACACGATTGGACTAGTCAAATTCAGACATGTTATTGAATGATTTGTTCCATACTAGTGATTTAGACAAAGAGCTTTATCTACAAGAATCATAATTTTTGCATATAAAATCATATGAATTTTATTTTATTTTATTTTATGGTTTGTGGAGCAATAGTGCATAATGGTCTAGATCTCTTGGGGGAAAAGCTGAATTTTATGTGGGGTGTTTTAACCCCACTAAAAATAACAAACTGCAAATACAAAGCATTTCTCAAATGTTGTTTCTCTTTCTGTCCAGCTTGTTTTCTACACGGTGATGAAGATCCTTTACACACTCGGACACAGCCTCTCTCTCATCGCACTCATCACCGGCAGCACCATCCTCTGTCTGTTCAGGTCTGAAACTGTGCCTTAAATAGTTCCAGTAGTTGTGTCTGCTTTATATTACTCCACACTTTGTATGGATGGATGAGCCTGCCTTATATTAATTGTAATCGTTGAGGAATTGAATTTGGCAGGCTTCTGAACGACTATATTTTACGTTTTTTGACATTGGGGATAAACATTATGGTTGGCGCTTGGTTTTTAGCTGATAGTGTTTATCTAGCTGGAATGAAATTATTAATTTAAGAAGTTGTCTGGAGATGTGATGAATGGAACAGTGCTTAAGACTCTCTGCATTTTTCTCACAAACTAACCATGAGCACAATTAAAATAGAAAAGAGGCCAGGTTTATTTACAGCTCTGTCTCTCCAACAGAAAACTCCACTGCACCAGGAACTACATCCATCTGAACCTGTTCTTGTCGTTCATACTGAGAGCCATCGCTGTGCTGGTCAAAGATGCCATTCTGTTTTCCCACGAGAATGTAGAATGTACAAAAGAGCCTTCACTGGTGAGTCCATCCATCCTGAACATCCATAAGTAAATTAAGTAGTGCTGTCAAATCATAAATCGCATCCAAAATAACATTTTTTTTAATCTTTTATAATATATGTGTACTGTGTATATTTATCATGTGTATCTGTTATTGTTTCATACATTATACATTACATTATATTAAACAATTACACAATACATTAAATATATATTATAGCTTATGGATATAAATATAGACATTTAAACATGTAAGTATTTACCAAATATATATAGATGCTTCTTTTACCTTTTAATTCTTTCTGTCTGTCTGTATGCTTCTTTTCACCTACAAACGGTTTACTTTGAGCTGTCTGCATACATTAAAATGGGATTTCAGTATTTCAACATCGAAAAAATTACACACTTCACCTTTAAGGGTATAAACTGAGCTAAGCCAGTTTCTTAAAACATGCATAGTCAACTAAACACATTTTATGCTTCATCGGTTTTAAAAGGTGGTTATTTCTGTCACTACAGACCCTAAAACCCCAAATCTTCTCATGTTTGTTTGTCATAGTCTTTGGCGTTTCTGAGATATAGTGCACATTGATGTGCTTCTCTGTGCTTGTATTTAGATTGGTTGTAAGGCCAGCCTGATCATCTTTAACTACTTCATCATGGCAAACTTTTACTGGTTGCTGGTGGAAGGGCTGTACCTACATACTTTACTGATGGTCATCTTCTCTGAGAACAGACACTTCATCATTTACCTCCTCATTGGCTGGGGTAAGTCTTCATTAGAAACACTGACCTTTGTAAGTTGTTTCCGTTTTCCAAAACCAATTGTTACTTTTTAGAATCACTTTCCGTCTTTTAAAGCTATTCATGTCAGTGTTTTCGCCTATAAGCAGGTATTTGAGTAAATAAAGGATTATTTGAGCCTAAAGCCTAGAGGTTTTCCACTTCCCACTACATTTGATGCTTTAGCTTTCATCTTATCTGACACGAACACATGCGTGCATAGAAAATCATTTGAGAACCCACACCTCTTCACGGTGTAGCACTGAATGTCTCTTCCTTAATTCATTCAAACACTTCTGAATAGATGTCGCACACTACTCAGAGGAAAAACAGCGTAGGGAACGGGATGACGTGCCTTCGGTCTTGTTCAGTCTGTTTGTCTTACATTATGTATTAGTGTGTCTTTGTAGTTTGTTGTGTCCCTGGAGTTTCCAGGCGAGAGAAAGGAAAGCAGGTTTTTCATTCATTTGTAGAGACAGGCTTGGGTGTGGCTTGCTAGACTCATCATATCAACACTTCATTAAGCTTCTCTTTCATCATGACAGTGACGACTAACATGGCCTCTTTAATCATGTTCTGTTTACCAGCATTTCCTCTCCGGCTTTACTTATGTTTAGAGATAGTGGCCCACATCCCAACAGGAAACTGAAGTAACAATTTCTCAGCAAGTGTCCCTGCAAATATACTATTTCCTAACCTCACATTATGTCTACCTGTCTGTTTATCTGTCTGTCTGTCCGTCTACATCTGTCTGTCTGTCTATCTATCTGTCTGTCTATATCTATCTATCTATCTGTCTGTCTATATCTATGTGTAGGGATGGGAATTGATAAGATTTTTACGATTCCAATTCCATTTTTGATTCTGCTTAACGGTTCGATTCTTTATCGATTCCCTTATCGATTCTCATTTGGAAGAAAAGGGACAACAAATTGTTGATTAGCATCACCAA
>JAUCMU010000050.1:18255228-18268557 GCA_032275025.1 Enteromius treurensis
ATCTGTCTGTCTACATCTGTCTGTCTGTCTATATCTATCTATGTACTGTAGCTATCTGTCTGTCTGTCTGTCTGTCTGTCTGTCTATATCTATCTATCTGTCTGTCTGTCTATATCTATCTATCTGTCTGTCTGTCTATATCTATCTATGTGTCTGTCTGTCTGTCTATATCTATCTATCTATCTGTCTGTCTACATCTGTCTGTCTGTCTATATCTATCTATGTACTGTAGCTATCTGTCTGTCTGTCTGTCTGTCTATATCTATCTGTCTGTCTGTCTACATATGTCCGTCTATATCTATCTATGTGTCTGTCTGTCTGTCTATATCTATCTATGTACTGTAGCTATCTGTCTGTCTATCTGTCTATATCTATCTGGCTGTCTATATCTATGTATCTGTCTGTCTACATCTGTCCGTCTATATCTATCTATGTGTCTGTCTGTCTATATCTATCTATGTGTCTGTCTGTCTGTCTACATCTGTCCGGCTATATCTATCTTTGTGTCTGTCTGTCTGTCTGTCTGTCTGTCTACATCTGTCTGTCTGTATCTATCTATGTATCTATCTGTCTGTCTATCTCTATCTGTGTATCTATCTATCTATCTATCTATCTATCTGTCTGTCTGTCTGTCTATATCTATCTGTCCGTCTATATCTATCTATGGATCTATCTATCTATCTATGGATCTATCTATCTATCTATCTGTCTATCTATCTATCTGTCTATCTGTCTGTCTGTCTGTCTGTCTATATCTATCTATGTACTGTATAGGGCTGCACGATTAATCGTATCGCAATCGCGATGTCAGCCTATGTGATTACATTACGGCAAATGTTGCGATTATATTAAATAAACAAATGCATTCGTGGAATAAAGCGTTTAGCGCGAGTGATTTACATGTTAAGTCAATGCAAAGATGCAATTAGACATCTTTGCAGCGTGATTCGTGCGAATTAAGCAGTGCATTAAACAAGCCAGTTTTACAGTCATAAGCGGCGTGGAAGCGGCGTGTGATGATCAGCGCGCGCTGATTGTGTCCCATACTAGCAGCTTGTACTTGTACTTCTCGAACACTGTGTGCCATGTGCTTTGATTTATGTAATTTTTCTGCACCTGCTGTGCGCCTCTGTGTGCTTATCTATTAACATGGGCGCCGAAATAAATACGCGCTGCTTGCGCCCTTATGGCGCGTGCAGTGTGAAACCGACGTAAACTCGACATGTTCAAGCGTCCAACTACATACAAACAGCGAGATATATTCGCCCCAGTCGCCTCAGGTGTGAACGCACTTTTAGCAAAGATGGATTTGAGAAAATGATTGGCTCACTGGACAAGAGATACCAAAAGAAATATACTAAGTATATGTTACATCCTGCTAAAATGTTCAAATGTGTACAAAATATGTACAAATATAAAAATGGGTATTTGTTTTATTTATCTGTACGTTTGACCTTTTAATTTTATTCTAATGTTAATTTAATGTAATTTAATTCAGTAATGTAAAGATGTTACTGTTATTTAATTTAGTACAATTTAGTTTTAATTTGTTGTTGCTAGATAGCACTGTATGCTGTATCTCAGTTGAGAAATACAGATTTCAGCATTATTAGTAATCTGTGTGTGCATTTTCCTTGATAACAAGGAAGTTGAGTCATACCACTTATATATCGTATCGCAATCGCAATTTTGACCTTAATAATTGCAATCGCACATTTTTCCCAAATCGTGCAGCCCTAGTACTGTATCTGTCTGTCTGTCTGTCCGTCTACATCTGTCTGTCTATATCTATCTATGTATCTGTCTGTCTGTCTACATCTCTCTGTCTATGTCTATCTATGTACTGTATCTATCTGTCTGTCTATATCTAGCTATGTATCTATCTGTCTGTCTGTCTACATCTGTATGTCTATATCTATCTATGTACTGTATCTGTCTGTCTGTCTGTCTATATCTATCTATCTGTCTGTCTGTCTACATCTGTCTGTCTATATCTATGTACTGTATCTATCTGTCTCTCTATATCTAGCTATGTATCTATCTGTCTGTCTGTCTACATCTGTATGTCTATATCTATGTACTGTATCTATCTGTCTTGTCTATATCTATCTATGTATCTGTCGGTCTGTCCATCTACATCTGTCTGTCTACATCTGTCCGTCTATATCTATCCATGTATATATCTGTCTGTCTGTCTGTCTGTTTATTTATCTGTCTGTATCTATTTCTCTCTCTTGGTCGGTCTGTCTGTCTGTCTATTTATTTGTCTGTCTGTCTATCTCTCTGTCTGTCTGTCTATATCTATCTATGTTTCTATCTGTCTGTCTATTTATTTATCTGTCAGTCTATCTATCTATCTCTCTCTCCCTGTCTGTCCTTCTATATCTATCTGTCTGTCTGTCTGTTTATATCTGTCTGTCTGTCTGTCTGACTGACTGACTGACTGTCTGACTGACTGAATGACTGGACTGACTGACTCTATAGCCTATATTTACATTGATTATGTATGCATGAATGTGACCACTAAATCTCTTGATAGTTAATCATTCCCTCTCCTTCCTCCAGGATTCCCCACCGTGTTTATGATTCCATGGATTGTGTGTAGGATTTACCTCGATGACACAGGGTGAGTAGTTGAGCATTATCACACAGTGACAGAGCTCACATGAGCCTCTTAATAGTGGATATTTAAACCTGAGAGATTAAAATGAGGCAGAAGAAGATGAAACGCATTCCCAGTTGCTACTGCTGTTATGAAAGCACTTGTAACTCTTTGATGTCTTCTCATAACAGATGCTGGGAGAGAAATGACGCCCCGGTTCCCTGGCGGGTGATTAAGTGGCCAATCATGGCATCTGTCATTGTGAGTATAACCTCACACCAGCTATTATAAACATAGAGACCAGCCTCATACTGTATGCATTATGTCAGGCAGGGAGGGATTCTGCCAGCAAAGCAGACCCGGGGATGTGCTGAGTCTCACGAACAGTTTCCATGTCCTGGATGGGACGTGAGCACAGGCATGTCAGGAAGAGCGAGCAAACGCGCTGTCACAAGTGCCTCTCTCAGCACACATGCCAAAACTCTTTCATGTGTCCGCTTTGCCATTTCCATTTTGTAAACACTCACCTGCAAGAGATCAAATGTCTTTGGACAGCATGATGACTGTGTTTGCCAGCTTTGCCCGAATGCATCCAGGTCAAAATTTTCCTTTTCCTCAGCCCCCCAGAGCCTAGGAATTCAATTATAATAATAAAACATAAGTTTTTATGGCAAACGTTTTCTGTTCCGGTGTGTTTAGATAAGTCTCTCACAAAGCTCTGCACTCCATGCTACTGTGTAACTACATCTCTCTGCTACCCAGAATTTCACTGGTAGATGAACCTTTGGCCAAGATGTTCTGTTTGTTTTGGTTTTGGAGTTTTTATGGCGGGATTAATTATGAGGGACAAAAACAAGTGGCTTCTTTTGTTTCTGCTATCTGTCTGATGGATTCAAATAACATGGAAATTGGAGATTACCAATTTACATTCAACGTTATGTATTTTGCAGACCAAATCCAAAACGACTTTTGGTGCATTCAAGGCATAGATTTATTAACTTGATCAACACTAATGTTTGTTATGTCATTTATATACCAGATCAACTCTTTATAATTCATGGAAGCATATAGGTTTGGGATGACTTAATATGTAAATTAATGATGAAAATTGTAATTTTTGTTTGACCTGGTCCTTTAAGACGTTGTGTCACAGCGTGTGCAGTAATCCTGTAATCTTACTGAATGTTAAGAGAAGTGTCATATCCACTGAACAGTGGTAATGTTTAGTCTGGATAGTGTCGTTGTATAAAAGAAGAATGATATAAAATCTTTTCTTCTTCCTCTCTGCGTTCCACAGCTGAACTTTGTTCTGTTCATCAGCATCATTCGAATCCTGGTCCAGAAACTGCGGTGTCCTGATGTCGGTGGAAACGATCAGTCCCAGTACAGGTATTGCAAATGGATGCTAACTAATATTTTATTCCACAAACATGGCATCAGGCACCATGGTTGAACCCTCTTACATCCTATTCTGGTCATAGCCGGGATCTTCCTTTTAAATTTACCAGGAGCTGCATTCTAGCATGAATTTCAGACAAATGGTTGGAAATGGATGGCTGCTTTCCATTTTTATCCAGGTCTTCCACCATCTATTGTGCATTGCTAAATGTAAATGCATTAAAAAGGGGGGTGAAATATTTATGCTGCGATTTGTTAGCAATCTGAGATTTTGTTTTGCTAAAAGTGGCACATTCTGGGTTTTAGTGCCCCGTCTCTAATGCATGAGAGGCTGTGCTTTATTTGATGTCTCTACCATTTTTTTTTTTTGTTTGTTCTAAAGTTTAGATTTCAGTTTGAAGCTCTCCATTGTGTGCTTGAAAATATACAGACAAAAATTGCCAAGCTATTATAACAGTAGGGGTCCCTCCCAATGACTCCGAATCCTGTTCCTCCTCTTTCTGTTTTCAGGAGGTTGGCCAAGTCCACGCTTCTCTTGATCCCTCTGTTTGGCGTCAACTATGTTGTTTTCATTTACATCATAGAAGAAAATGAAGAGATGGAAAACTATAAAATATTCTTTGACCTTTGTCTGGGATCTTTTCAGGTAAGAAATATGCATACAGTAAATATGCCATTAGTGATTTTATTTATTTATTTTTTAAATCACAGAAGATGCATTCAATTAATCAGACGTGACAGTAAATTACAAATAAAAATATATTCCAAATAAATGCTTTTGAATTTTCTACTCACACAAAATCTTGCAAAAATATTTATCACAGTTTCTACTGAAAAATGTTAGCCTTGCCATCAAAAACATAAATAAAATAGTAAAATGTATTCAAATTAGAAATGTTAATTTTTATTTGATTTGAAATAATTATTTTTCATACTATTACTATTTTTTTGAATAACATTAAAAACCTTACTGACCCCAGACTTCAGAAAGGTGTATGCTGCTTTACACATTAATTCTTTATGTTTCTTTCACAGGGCTTGGTGGTTGCGATTTTGTACTGTTTTTTGAACAGTGAGGTTAGTTTGCAATCTCATTGATCTTTGATACATCTCTCTTTAGCTATATTCCAAAACCTGAGTTGTGTTCTGCCTACATAAGCAGCTTGACTTTGAAAAACATAAGCAGCAACACAAATAGCAGTCAAAAAATGTATTACACTGAACCTTTTGACAGTGAATTTGAGCACCAGATGACATTTGTACTTATAATCAGCATTTTTCTTGTTTTTGACTAAGCTTACCTCAGTGCTTCCTGGCGTTGGTATCTCTATTAAGGATACATACCGTGCTTCCTTAGAATTTGTGATAGTTACAACTCTCGTCCTCAGGTTCTGGAACAGAGCAGTAGTTTTCCCTCCAGTTCATGTCAACATTAAAACATTCACAACCTATTTTACTTCTGTAATGTGATGTATTTCTGAGTGCAAAAGGATGCTGAAGGAGATAAACTTGTTTGGATCTTAGAAAAGAATCTGCATGACAGGGAAAGGCATGAAAACAAGCTTTTTCTGAGGCAGACAAAGTCTAATTAAAATCTGATGAAAGATTACGAACTGACATTTGTTGTGTTTGAAATAATAGTGCCCTGAATCAATTACAATAAAATTAGAAACACATTTTGAGGGCTCAATCTTGATTTCATTTTGACATACCACCCTGTGTGTGGTGGGTGCCAATGCTAATCCTAAAGACCTTGCTAATAGATGTTATATCTTGCTTCTTTGCAGGTCCAGAGCGAACTCAAGAGGAAGTGGCGGAGTTTGCGATTAAAGCGTTACATCGGTCGTGACTACCGCCTGCACAGTTCGTCCATATCCAGAAACGGCACGGAAAACATGACCCAATTCCATCGGAACTCCAGAGCCCAGTCTTTCCTACAGACCGAGACCACCGTGGTGTGAGGCATCCAGAAGCGATGCTAAATGAATCACGCTCCTACTTCACTGCCCCTTGGCTAACAACTCAGTATTTTTCAAAAGCTTTACGCTGAAGAGGACAAGGCTTTCTGAAGCATGAGATTGACATGCAGGAGACACGATGAGGACTCAGCATCTCTGAGGCACAACGCTGTATATCAAAAATCTCGTTTCATAGCAAATTCTGCTATAAACCACCAAAATAGCACATTAATTTAAGTTGGATATTATTGGTGGCATTCAAAACTCCAATATACTTAAGCTTTTTGTAAACTCTTTATTGCATTAGGGTCAGATTATATAATAGCGTTATATAAATGCTACTTAAGGCCTACAGCAATTTTCTTAGACGTTCATGAAAACTCAGCGCCATGCTATCAACACATGAAAACTCAACTGCCTCACCAAGAACACGTCTTGGATGAATGCAAAAAGTGGGTCACCTCTATGGCAAACTCAAATGTAAGGTTTTATAAAGAGGACATTACAGCCGGAGGTGTTCACATTAGCCAGGAGAATATGTCTTACTTCAGAAACGTGTTGAAACTGATAAAATTAGACGTGCATTCGGACGGAAAGTGGTGATTGTAAGAAAAAGCTAAAATTTTTGCACTGATATGGAACTGTTTTTACATCCACAGGATTACATAATGCCATTTTCTGATTATACAACCCCTGGGATCTGTATATTCTTCCTTTTTCATATCTTGAAGAAAAACCAGAAACTTTTTCAAAGCTATGTATGTTCTAGCATGTGAATGTAATTCATTATGTGAGGAGGTTCAGTGTAGTTTTATGAATGAAATGACACGTGGGTGGCATAAATAATCAGTTTGCCCCGAAAAAGATGTGTCCAGTGATAAACCAAATCTCGACTTGCTGTTATTACACTGCAAGCTCTTTTATTTCGTATCCAACTGATCAGTAATTTCAGTAGAAGGTGGTGACTGTGTTTCTGATTATTTCTGCTTTTGTGTTGCTTTTGTGTGCATATTGTCAGAGGGGTTGGAAAATTGTACACTGCAATGAATCTTGCCGTCTGTGCTCTTTTCATTCAACTGAAAACAGATAATTAATCCAGTAGACAGTTGGATGCAGTTTTAGGTCAAGTGAACTGACAAAACCGCGAGTGTGAAGGCGTATGAAAGTGACATTTCAGTGTGAGCTGTGCTCTGCAAACAGATTCTAGGAACTGCGGTCCAGAGACTTCACAATGGGTTAGAGAGGAGATCGGATCACTTAAAGCCAGGCCTGAAGAGCGAGAGGTCCCCGGGACACCACGTGCGAAGTTGCGTTCATTTAAAGTGACACAGATGCCACTGGCAGGGGCATTCAGCATCATTATCAGATGTCAAAGGGAGAAGAAAAGATGGAGCTTTAATTAGAGCTGGCAGAAAGGAATTGTGGGTAGTTGACTGAGTTATATAGCCTATTGAAGGAGTGATTGTGGAGGACGGTTTGCCTTCATTTGAAAGGATGAACATGTTTATTTGGCATAATTGCATTTATGATGTAAAAAATATGTACAAACTAAGGCCATAATGTTGTGCACTTCTTGTTTATTATATTTAACCATTAGTTTTCGCAGTTCTTACATTTCTGCTGAATGTTTCTTGTAAGCTGTATTGAGATTTTTATTAAATGTGAAACTTGTTTTTAAATTGTATGAAAAAAAAGTACATTTGTTCATTGATTGGACAATTATTAGAAATAAACACAGCAAGTAACCGTAAATCAAATGCAACATTTAAAGTAGAAAGACTAAAATGATATTTTCTTGTGAAAATGCACTCCTGTGTAGTGATTCATTCTTAGCACCATTAATGTAGCTCATTTAATTAGAATTGAATTTTCAGCACTTATTCAGCTGACACTGTGCTAATAGAAATTATTTAATGCGCCAAAATAATTTGCTCGTGCAATGTAGATAACATTGGTAGGATTTGTTTTTATGACCGTGGGTCTTGGGAACAATAAATGAGATGCTAAAATTAGACCAGTGCAATACGATTACGCTTCTCCCTTGTCGATCAACAGATCAGCTTCACCATCAACACTGATGATATCACACACAGATGATGTTGTTTTGACTCATTTCCTGTCCAATTGCTGCCTGTTGTCTTATCGCTTTCCTGTATCCTCCAAAAGGAGCGAACGCGCTTCTCCTTGGAGGCACAGTGAAAATGAACAGAGAATAAACACTCGTTTTCAGGCCGCTGCAGGCCTCCACATCCACACAAGTCATTTACAAAGCACCGTTTCTTCATGCAGTGTTTACAAGTGCCATCAACTCCATAAAAACAATCAAACTGACAGAATGTCACAAATGAAATTTCACGGTAATTCACACAGCTGTCACAGCTTTCAGTGTGTAACAGTTGTTTGGATGAAGGTGAGGCCTTGGGACCAGCTTTTATTGATATGGGGTCCATTCTAGGGAATAAAGTATTGCACTCTACCATTGCGGAGATGTTCCAGTCCTCTTGTCGCAAGCAGCGTTTGTTAATGTACACATTTACTTACAAATTGCATACAGATTTCGCAACTTAAAGGTAACATTTGATTTAGTTTTGTGCATTACAGCTTTAAACTGCAGTCTCTGGGAGAAATATTTGAGTGTTTTGCACTGTTTTTGTTTGTAAACAGTGCTTCATTTGTGCATATTTCTCACCTGATTCAGACAAGATTATTTTTTTTTACTGGAGAAAGCAATATGGATAGAGGATATTTTAGCCAGAATCAATAGTTTGAAGTTAAAGGAAAACTCAACTTTATTTGGGAAATAGTCAAATTTTCACCTTTAGCTTAGCTTAGCATAGATCCAATTAGATCAGTAGCATTGCGTTCAAAAGAGCTTCAATAGCTTTCCTAATTAAAACTTGACTCTTCTGTAGTTATATTATGCACTAAGACTGGCAGAAAATGAAAAGCTGGGATTTTCTTGGCCAATATGACTAAATATTATAGTCTCATTCCAGCGTAATAATCAAGGAACTTTGCTGCCGTACCAAAATCGCAACTTTTCATTTCCCCCCTGGTCTTAGTATATGATATAACTACAGAAGAGTCATGTTTTAAATAGGAAAAATATTAAAACTTTTTGGTCTTTTTTAATGTGATGCTACAGGTCTAATTGGAATCAATGATCTATGCTAAGCTATGCTAAAAGTGTTACGGCCAGACCAGAGATCGGCTGAAAGGAATCGAACTTTTTAACTCTGGGGTTATTTTCAAAAAATGTGGAGTGTTCCTTTAAAAACAAATGAATGATGGGTTGTTTATTATAATTGTGCATTTTTTTGCTTCACAAAATGTTAATTGGACTCCATCAATCAATGGGGACTTATTAGCTGTTTGGACTCTCCTTCTGATGGCACACCTTCACTGCAGAGGATCCTTTGCTGAGCAACTGATGTAGCAGAATACACAGAAAAAAATAATTTAATAATTTAATAACTTTTCACCTCAACCTTTTACCCCCATCTTGGGTGGCCTAAGGTGAGTACTTTTTGTGTGAAGTATTCCTTTAATAAAAAAATCTCAGCACACCTTAGCAACTGCATAGCAATGGCCTAGCAACTACACACACCAACCTACATTGTGACAGTTAGTTTTGCAAAGATAAGCACAACCCATCATTTCTACAGAAAATGCTAAATAAGCCATATGAGAGCTACAATTTTGTCAAGGGATTTGTGGGAATGTATAATTGTGTCAAGTAACTAAAACAGTATTGCCTATATACACAACTTCAACTGTCTGACTTGCTAATTAACACCTGTTCACCCAAAGAATCTCCAGATGCTTCGCTCTGGCAACGCTCCATCATGATTCGTCCTGACTTATCAGTGCTGTTGACCTCTATACCTCAGCTAAATCATTTGACATGGGTATTAGGCTGAAATGACATGCATCCAATCCTGTGACAAGAGGCGAGTTGTCAGCCTGTGGATGTGGCGACCAATGAGTGGCTATAGTTGGACCTGTGTGCTCAAAAGCCAGTGAAGCGGAGACCTCCACACACTATACTCTTGGGAACTGCAAATCTGCTTTCAGAATCCCTGCGTTGGATGGAAATAGACGGGCATTTCAAATATATGCTGTCTAAATCACTTACCGGTATTTGTAGCTGGGTGGCATGTGCTTTAGAGAGATAGAAATGGCCTTTTGGGATGTTATGACCGGTTATTGACCTCTGTTCACACATACAGCATCTGGGAGTCTTTGAAAACATCATGTCCGTTAGGAACAGCTGTACTTATCAGTTAGTCTTCTGTTTGTCAATGTCTCCGCACAGCAAGAAGTTCCTTCTGATTATTAGTTAGGGCTATTGTAGTCTATTAACTGTCCCGCTCTCTTCTGGCCTCATCGATATCTCCTGCTGTAACAGAAACCACTCACTGAGAGACTCTTTTTTTCTGAGTGGACCTACGTGTCCAGGTCAGTCCGGAGTCTATATGTCAAACATGTACATACTATTTATGGCATTTGTTTACTTATACATGCACGGTGGCGTGTTTATGTAGTACTTAAAAAATACCATATTGACATGGAAAATTTCTAAAACTTGTGGTATTACACAATATAGTATACATAATATAGAATGTATTTTTGAACATAGAAATGTTTTTAAAAAATCATGGTGTTACCATAGAACATGTCTAAAAATGTTGTATTATCTCTGTACATATTCAAAAACAGGTAACAGAAGTATAACATTGTTTACCATGGTACCAAAATTATTTTATTACATGTCCAAAACAAATTACCGGCTATAAATTCTTACAATTCTATACATTTAAGGAAAAATGCAAAGTACTAAAGGTAATATCACATATTTTAGACTTTTTTTAATTTATGCAGTATGCATACACCATATTTAATATAATATAATGCTGTTTACTTGATATTTTTCTTATTAATAGTGTATATGTTTCAGTTATAAATCAGGATAATGCCATGTTTATTGTAGTTTTATTAATACTGTAGTTTTTGGTTGTGTATTAGGACAATCTCATGTTTTTAATGTATATATCAGAGCTGTTACCAGATCTTTACACCTTTGGAGGGAGAAGTATCAGATCAACAACAGGTGATGCTGAATTTATGTACGTGTCTGATGTTTGTGGCACTGCTACAGTGAGGTGATGGAGTCAAACATTTCCACTGGCTCAGATGGACAGTGCAGCGTTTAAGTCAGACAGGCAGCAGATGGAGGGTTTACACACCTTGAATAATGAATTTTCTGACCAGGAAAAAAGAACACAGTTCCGTCTCTAGGGACAGGTCCAAAATAGCCATGCGCTGCAGAGTAAAGAGCTGTTGATGTTCATTAAATGCTTAATGCTGGGCACACAATACAGATTAAGAGCTTAGGTGTGGGCAAACATGAACTAGAGCAATGAAATTGATCAACTGTATTGGATTTGAAGGTGTAATAATCCATAAGTGACGATTTGTAATTCTACAGTGCAAAAAGTAAAACAACTCTTTTCTTTATCTCTTTTGTGAAAACACCTTATCCAAACATCCCCTTATAAGAAAGTTGTTATGTACGTCCAGGTGCAATGGTATGAGATGAATTCTAACATTTATTTTAATATATAATTCAATGAACTTGAATGAATTAAAATTCCTATATTTTAGCAGGAAATTACCTCAACTTTACTTTTACTCAATTTAGCTTCAGTTATTATCGTAAAAAACATGGTTTTAGAAAGTTCAACTATTTCTATTCTACTATTTTAAATTATACAGGAGCTACATTTATAGAATACACTTCATTATGTTGTTAAAAAAGTGGCTTGATATTGATAGTGACATGACATCATGATAGTGGCTTATGGCCACTGTTTCATAATTAGCTTTTTTCATTTAAAAAAAAAAAAACATTCCAGCTGCTGATCTAAGGAAGACAAGCAATGGAGAACAGTAAGATGCTTACAAGATGCCTCAAATATTTCTCTCTGAATTTTAGAAAAATGTCCATGGCCTTATTCTCTGTTCTTTGTCTCCCTCTGGTGGCCCTCACAGTAAATCACTGCATGCCATTTACCACTGATATGAGTTTATACTAACACAAGTTGTGTTACATTTAATTCCTAATTGTGTCTTAGGAATTAATGAATGCCAAAAATACTGATATAAAGCAGCAGCCTCATTGTGATAATTTAATTAAACAATCTGGTGTCCTGGATGAATGTCTTGCTAAACATATCAGCAATATTGTGACAGCTAGCTTGAGCTAAATTGCAGATTTAGCATTTTACATTTGTAACCCGGTGCACTAGCTGCTAAAAAAGACAGAGTATTTCTTTGTTTTAGGTGTGCGCGAGTGCGTGTATGGTGTAATATGTGATCAGTCGAGGTTCTACATTGAATTATTCCCTGGGCAGGACCCCCTCTCAGTGCACCCCCGAGGGCTTTTTTTTTTTTTAAAGAAAAACCTTTCAACCACACTTTCAATAGATCTCACATTATGGATTAAAAACAAAACTCATTCTGTGAAATAAATTGGAAAAAATTGGAAATATTCATATTTTTAACAAATTTTCATATTTACAATTTTTTTTAGTTTGATTATGGAGGAAATAAACATAATCACTAGTACAAGGTACTATACATAAAACATAACCTGCAACCAGTCGTGAAGAAAAGAATAAAGATGACTTCATGTTTGAGGAGGACATCTTGCACACATTCAGAAACATCAACCACAAACAAAACCAGTAGATGCTGATCAGTTTATTTGTTGTTTCAAACCACAGTCGTTCATTTCATCAAATGATAAAAAAAATCCAGATATGTTCTCATATAAATCAGTCTAAAATTTACATGGACTTCAAACATGAGTTAATGTAAAAATATTATAAAAATATTTAAACCACTTTTGTAAAAGTTCATAATTTAATTAATAACTGGCAAATTGCTCTACATGTATTTGACAGCATACACCATATTTTAACTATTCAACTATTCTAATATAAGTTAAAAATGGGAAACTTTTTTAAAAATAGTTTTAAAACGTATAATTTTTTTGGCGACGTGTTCTCATTACTTTTAGAAGCTCATGATTCATAATAAGCTGACAGTTGCTTCTGTAGATCTTCTCACACGAGCTCAGTCTCTGTTCGATGATGCTGGTGATGTGGTGTTAGTTTCTTTGAGATCGCTGTAAAAACAATACATAAAACATAACAGCATGAATACTTCACTAAAACACTATGAGCTTTTTATGTTGCAGTATTTCAGTTTTTCTGTTTAACTCACAACAAACTGCTGAACTTTCTTCTGCACCCATCGTTGGTTAGGATCACTGCAGAACTCTCCTCGCTCCGTCTTAAAGCTGTCAGA
>JAUCMU010000050.1:18310128-18335320 GCA_032275025.1 Enteromius treurensis
GTTTGCCAGCAAACGCGGATGATATCCCCTTCTCAGTTAGGTACTTCACTTGATCTTCCATAATAGATAGGAGGGGATGCACACCTAGTAAAATTGGATCTGCTGGGAATCCTTCTAAATTCTGACAAAGGGTCAACCAGGCTTGGAAATTAATACTCTTCCCAAATCCCATCGGCAAACAGGCTAAAATATCTCTTCTTGTCTCCACTAAGTGCCTCAAACAAAACTCTTGGACATCTCTTATAGATTCTATGCCGTGAACCTTGCCTACTTTTGAGAATCCAACGTTAAACTGATCTTAATAAATGCTTATTGCCACTCATGTAAACACAAAAAAAATTTTCCCCGCAATCAAAAGTCTGCACTTTGTTTCCCCGCGGACCAAAAATAAACTCAACACTCGCGTCCCCCGGAAATCCGATAAAATTCAACCAATCATTTGATGACTTCGACATTCTTGAAGGGTTTCCAGTTAAGTGTACCATACGCTGAGGCTGAGACTATCTGCAGTTTAGAAATGTGCAGTGCTCATGTTTAGCCTATTCAACAAAGTCAAATCCTTTTGGAAAATCTATTTGTGGTGGTCGGTTCTGATATTGTGGCGGGTCACCACAAATCAATGTACAGTATGGGAAACATCCCACAGCACAAACATGAGTCCAACTTAAGTCTACTCCTTAAGTCAACCCAGGCTCATTGGAAATACATGCGTCTATATAAATGTTTGCAGCACTGTTATTACAGAACTTACTACACGTTTCTCTATAGACAGCAATACAGCAATTAATTGATCCCAGATCCAGAAACATAGCAAAAACATCGGTAAAATAGTCCATGTGACTATTTACTATTATCAACATCACTTTGATGCTACGAGAATACTTTTTTGTGCAGAATAACAGAATTTACTCTTCTCCCGTGGTTGAAAGCACACGCATGTGCATGTGCATAATTTGTTTGCGGCTATAAAAAAAAACTGAAGTTGAGTCACTGATGTCACATGGACTTTTTTACCCGCGTTTTCCCCACGTTTCTGGACCTCGGATCATTTCAGTTGTATTGCTATCTGTGAAGGTTCAGAAGGCTCTGATATCATCAAAAATCTTAACTTGTGTTCCGAAGATGAACAAAGGTCTTACAGGTTGGAACGACACGAGGGTGAGTGATTTATGACGGAATTTTCTGTTTTGGGTGAACTAACCCATTAACAAATGCAAAAGTGATACAAAAATGCACTTGTTGATGGAGCCATGCTATTTTAATTTCCTTAAGTGGATTTTAGATGTTTTGTTGAACCATTGACATTGACTACCGAGCAAACCTATTGAGTTAGAAAACCAATGCATATGAAGCTGATACAGTATGTGAAACTAACGTTCAAATATACCAATTTTCAAATGTCACAGCATGTTAAAATAGGTTTGAACTCACAACATAATATTCCTCAAGTAATTAAACAAACATTAGGCTTTATTAATTGAAAGTGTGGACTTGCAAATCATACTCTGTGTTAAAAGCAATAACAGTTGTAGGAGTTTTACTCCCTCTAGTGTTCATTTCAACTGGAAAAGTACTGTAAGTAAGTTTTTGGTGGTTCGTTGAAACACAGATAAAAATGAAACCATCTATTGAAAATCCTTTATCATTAGGTTGCACTTTCATTCTCTGTTTCTTTCCTATTCAGATTGTCACAGTGTGGCAGAGATTAAGCCACTCACTCATACAGCTAGAAAACATCTACGATCCTTCAGATAGTGCCAAGGACTTAAATAAACAGAGCACTGAACTTTACTCAGGCATGTGGCCTTACATTGCCTGCATTCACTGAACTCTCAATGCGTTTTAGCCAGGTTTTCTGTTGGAAAAAGACTCCAAACTCACTGTCAACAAGTTTTTCATTTTACTTGAGGTAGCTTAGTGCATGTTCAGTGTAACCTTACCACATAAGAGAAACCTTAGCAACTTCCAGAAACCTGCAGCAGACATGCAAGCAGGCCTTTCTCTACACCAGACACTTTTGTAGAGCTGCACAAAACCATTCGAAAACAAAAAAGCTCTTTTGTGCTGGCTTGCGGTGCATCAGGGACCGCATGCTGGCTGATTGACGGGGGTCCAGGCTCCACCCACCAGAGGTGACCAGGAGTGTGGGAAGAGGCAAGTGCACAATGCTGGTTCTCCAGAGGGGCGGGAGGGACCTAAGACCCGGCCCCCGCTTCATGGCAGACAGGCCAAGGCACTCTTTCAGTAGACGGAGCCCTAGGGTCAGTATTTGGGGCCCAAAGAAGCAGATCTGTGTGGTGTGGCACGGCTCTCGTTTAACCTGTCCCAGATGGCTCTGTTCTGTGGGCACCGCACAAGAGAGTCACAGCAGCCTGGGAAGTTCAGTCTAGGAGTTACCAAGTTCAAAGTATAAGTTCATGAAAGTAATGTGGAAGTGGACTTAAACTTATAGTATAATCTAATTGTGCAGTTTTGCTCATTAATCAGTTTTTAATCATGATATGAATCAAATCATTGTTATGAACAAGTTAGTTCAAAAAGTACTCGGGCTATTGTGAAAATGTGTAAGGGATTTTGTTATAACTATAATTTTTGTGATGTAGTTTGGAATCAGTAACAGTAACTAATCTAGCTAGTATACTGTATATGTAATACATTATACATTTATTAAAGTAATATGTGATTTATTTAAGATGAATTGTGTTTAACAATACTTTAACAATCTCTCTTTCAGATATTTACTCTCTCACTAACATTACAAGCTTCAGTGAAACCAGCTCATAGTCCAAGCAGGGCGCCTAAAACAGGATAAAGCTTTTTCTAAGAACGTATTCATCACAGTCAAGCCAGCGAAACCCATTCAGTAGTATTTTTCTCCATATTAAATGCTCTTCCCATATGCAGCAGCAGCAGGGTTCTGGAGATCCAGAGGGGCCCCTGCTCAAAGTTCAAGAGCTCCACTGAAAACCCCCCTTCCTATGCCCATCCACCATGGTTACACATCCATGATAGACAAATATGAAAGCATGTGGCTCTCGGCTGCAGCTGACATGATCATTCGTGCTCTGTCTGGCCTCTGGAGCTTGCCAGCAAGCCTCATTAGGCTGCAGCTATCTGCACTAACCAACAGGAGGTCTTAGGTTGAAGGTTGATATGTATTTGTCAGCTCTGTTACACCTGTCAAAGTCCCTCCCACTTCATTAATAAGAGCAGGCATGAAGATCTCGGATCTGCCACCGTTTTTGGATTGTCTGGCCGATGGGTACAGATTCTCACTTCTCTGTGCTAAATAATGAAACGGGTTTATGTTGGGATGTGGTGCAGCGGGAGGCATTGTGGAAGACACGTCGTGACCACATCTTCCCCAAACAGGAAGGTTCATCTGACAGGTCACTGATGCATGCAGGGGGGTAATTTAAAAAATATAGCAGGCCCTTTGTTATTTTAAAGTAAAGTAATATGACATTTAAAAAGAAATGAAAGAAAAAAAAATCTGTGATCCTTTATTCACCTTTATGTTGTTTTGCAGCTTTTAGGCTTGATGTTATGCAAAACCTCAATTTAATGTCTCTGTTTTCTGGTTAAGTTCATCTAAGTTACGCAAAACCATAAAAGTATCATACAAGATGAAACCTATAGGTCAGTTCATGATAGAAATTACATTTTTTAATTTGTATATGAACATTTTTTGTAGGTCAAATCATCTCACCAGTGGGTCTTTTAATGGAGTTAACAAATGATTCATTCTCAAATCTTTTTTTTTTTTCAGCCTCAACTCACTTACTCATTCTAGTCACAGTGTGGTTCATGGAAAATGAAAATGCTTAATAATTTTACAATAGGGAGATAAAACATTTAAAGAGTTTCAAAAAGTATTATTGTATATGTGAAATAAGTGCATTTTTGACAAAAGCTATGATTTTTCATTTGTGAAAGAACTGTTGTGAGTCTTGAGTGGTTCTTGTGTTCAATTCATTGATTCAATCCAGTCACAGTGGTTCACGAATATATATATTTTTTATATATAATACCATTATATGGCATCAAAATACTAGCGTTCAGGTTGTTTGGAACACATTTATTACATTTTCATGGTGGTATTACACGCTTTACAAGGATTACAAGCTTTATTCCCCATGCAGTGTCTAGCAGAAGAAAGAGAGTCATCTGTGAGGGTGAATAAACCAACTATTTCTTAATTTACCTGTAAAAGAAAAAAAGCTTGCAAGGGAGTTTTGTTTTTGTGAAAACTTTAAAATGTAGCTTGCTGCATGCGCGTTTGTTTCCCAGGCTGTCCTGCCTGTCACCAATAGTGTGATAGACAGCAAGAGAAAGACAGAGAAATGCAGATAAAAAGACAGTGGCACTAAGAAAACCTACTGCATTTATTTTTCAGCTCTGGTGTATACAGGCTTGTCTGAGCCATCATAAACACCCCCGGCACTCCTCCACACACCCCGGGCAGTGTGCCTGATTGTCTGTCAGCCATTGTTGGAGAGGGCTTACACAGTAGAGACATCTCATTTACACTCCCTGCCATCACATTCAGCCACATGAAATGTGATGTCATTTTTTTTGGTAGGTGACAGAGCTTATGAGGGCTCCTGCGTGGGAGGAACCAGCTGGCAGAGGGGAAAAACGGTGGCCTTTTTCCAAGAGCAGTAAGAGTATTGATTTGACCTTCATCTTTAAATACCAAACATTGAGGTTTTGGTCTAATGGGCTCTGTTGTGTTGGTTCACTTTGCGTCCCCATGCCTGTGATATGACTTACACGGTCAGGTAGACGTGGCGGCACGTTGCCGCAACGGGGCATTAAGGTGACTTTGACCCTCTGATCTAGATGTCCATAAGTAATCTCAATGACAATAAGTGATGAAAGTCTATCTATCTATCTATCTATCTACAGTATCTATCTATCTATCCAAAAACTGAATATAGACAGCAGCCATCATCTTGAACTATCTATTTATTAGAGATATAACGGTATGAAAATTTCTTTTTAAGATTGTAGTGACCTAAATGATCAGTTTGTCATTTTATTGTTTACAGTTATCAGTATTATCATTGTATTTTTAAAATGTCCTTGAATTGTTTAAAAATTACTGACATAAACTATTTTTACTATGTTTTATATTTAAAATCAACCAAAGTTTGTTTTGCATACACTGTAAATGCTTTTTAATGAAATGAATGGCATGTACGAAATTTTTGCATAAAACTGATTAGTAAATGAGTATATTTTATCTGCTCCATAAATAATTCTGGAAACCATATCCAAATTGTTTAATGTCTAGAATTCACATAAGCTTGTTTTCTCCAACATGGAACAGCAGAATTAGAATTGTTGTTACCTGTGTGGACGAAACTATCTATCTATCTATCTATCTGCTGACAGTAACTATCACTTTTTAAACAATTTGCAACTGAATAAGTTCTCTACACCAAACGCAATTACTCACGCCTACTTCTGACGCCACGCACACACGCGCGACGCCCCTTTCATCCAGCTCGCTGTGGCCAGAGAGTGCAGCTCAAGCCAGAGTGGGATCCTCCTTCAACCAGGCGCGCTGTTTCCTCTCCAGCTCAGCTCAGTGCAGTTCTCCAGCGCAGCCTTCGGCTCACCAGCCCAAGTTTACGCACAGGGATGCGGGCGCGTGGAGCCGCCTGAAAATGGCTCACTTTAGGATTTACTCTTTCCTGGCTCTTTTTCATATATTGGTGTTGTGTCAAGCCTTGAGGAATTATCCGGACAATGAAGGTAAGGCATACAGTCGCTGTCATGTTTGTGCGCTTTGCATTTCTTTGGCAATAAATCATGAATCAAGGCGAATTCATGTACACCTCTCTCTCCCGCGGCAATCGTATTAAAATTAAATGCTTAAAAGCTAGGATATGCCTTGGAGTCATGAAACATTATTATAAGCAGTCGTTAAAATTCAGGAGTCTCATTATCTCTTCTGAGTAACGCAAACAAGAATCCTAGCGGAGCAGTGTTTGATGAACGATCCAATAATTTCACTTCAAATTGTTGAGTTGGAAGGATTAACAACTAGGATGTTTTTATGACCCAAATATAATGTAATGGCGCCTAAAAGTTCATTTTTAGGTTTGTTTTGACTTGAATAAAAACTTGAACGCTTGTCACAGGTGATGCATAACCGTGGTTTATATAAATGGATACACACTGTTGTACAACAGAGAACTGTCAGTAGCCTACCTATAAGACAGCTCTTAGTAAATCAAGCTGTATTTACTATATTGTGGTGAGACGTGTTTAGCATTTCCAGGGACGATTTGGACAGGCAATGCCGTGGGCATTGACAAATGGATGTGAGACACTCATTTGCTTAATTAAACAATTAATTAGGAGAGATCAGAGAGAGCTGCTCCCACAGAGACTAGTATTCGAACCCATCCAGACCTATATATCACATCCTTTGACTCTTGAAAGTGATTTAATTTGCCATGAGAAAAGTTGCTTTTTAAGTGAGGGAAGTGAATAAGAATAGATGTCTTCATTTTCAAGCTAACCAGTGATAGTTATTGTGATTTTAAAACGTTATGTTGTCATCTAAAACAGATAGATATCAGGCATTGTTTAAAGATGCATGATGTCAGTCGAAAACACAGTCCACGCTGACTTATTTCACTCTGAGCCTTCAAAAATCAGACAATAAATTAACCTCACTGGATTAAAACGGGTTTACTTGGCATTGTTATGAGATTAGGATTAAGCCACCCATTGTGCTGTTGTCAGAAGGAAGCTTCAATTGTGGGTTTAATACACATTTAGGTGGAATCTATCAGATGGGATTTTGTGGAAAGCATTTCGACATGATGTCTTTGGCTGACTGAAGGCTTTGGGAAATTAAAATACACTTTGGAGGGCTTTGACAGTGGGAGTTGTGGCGCTTTATTGACATTAACACATCTTAATAATCAGCTTTACATTGGGTTATCACTTCTACTGGTGTAAATTGCAGTTGTTATAGAGGTGTGCACTTCTTCTAACCGCCAGCTGGTGGTATCCCTGAGGTGATTTTACAATATGGTTCTGTGAATGTTTGTGTTGTGTGCAGATACACATCTGTGTTCATTTCAACAAACTGTTCATTAACTATCTTGTACTGGAGTTTTTCTGTCTCGTAAGCATTTTCTACATTAAGTATGGTGACATGTCCCATATCGACATATGCTTGATATCTGTCTTCTGGCCAAAATAAAACACATCAGCACATATTTAATGTTAATGACTACATTGGTTTTCCATTCAGGGTCCAAATGACTGACTTCCTCAGCACATTTTCTGTTTTTGGAAGGCACTAGTGCAGTGCTTGGATATTTACACCCCTCTGGAGATAATAAAGATCAAGATGTTGCAGAAACATTTTTAAAGTCACAAAAAAAAAAAAGCTTCATTCACACAAGTATAAAACTTGAAAAAGACCAAGAAATGGGTTGCAAATATGTTCTGATAAATAAATTATAATACTGTAAGTTAATTATATAAAATTGAGCATGGTTTCAAATTATTGGCAATAGCATGAAACCATTTTGATAGACATTTGCAACCCAAATATGATGGCTTAGGCAGCTTATAGTGATATTAACAGACTGGTTGAGAACCAGTGATCTAGGGTTGTTTAACTATAAATTGAAAGCATAGCTACCTGTGACAACCTTTTACACTGTATAAAGATCTTTTCATTTTTAATAAGTGCCTTCTGTTGCCCTCTTGTTTTTCTAGTTAGCGCTAAGGTCTTCCTCATTAGCTCGTCCTTTGTGCACGTTCTTACTACATTTAGTGACGGTTTCTCGTCTGCTTTTGTTTCCCTCTCCGGCACTCTGGCAGGGAAATTAGCATGAGAAAACACACTTTTTATGTTCAATTCCGCTGGGATCGGAGGCACTGTTTTGCTCTCGTTCTTTCGCTCTCCGTCTCACTATCTCTTAGCTACTGATTTAAAGAGAAGGCTGAATTTGCATCTCTTGTTTTTGTGTTGTTTGAGGAAGTCTGTTGATTAGTCTAACCTGTGGCCTTCTTTTTGTTTCCAGAGCGTTTTTGGTTATTTTTCCCCTTCTAGTTGGTAGAAAGAAGGTTTTAAACATGAATAGTTCAAGTGCTCGACTGGTATTTGCTTAACTTAAGATACATTTACAGATCTTAATTAGTCGTGACAGTGCTGCTGTTCTGTACCTGCCAGGCAGTTCGTTATTGAACATTTCGGTTTAAGAAACTAGGTTGGAAACTTGGAGCTAGCGTTACAAAATCTAATTTTGCATGGTCATATGACTTTTAATGGGCCAGTCTGATGTCCAGCAGATGTCTTTGCTGATATAAAGCTCAGAGACAAATGCAATTGATTCCAACTTGGGGCACATTGGAAGCCTAAATGATGTTAGGTTGCTCTTTGGACATTTTGCTAAAAATAGTGGTGCTAAGAACATGTTCGGTTTTAACCGAAACAGATTGATTTAAATCTGGCAATCTTTTGTTACAGTGGCTGTTGTAGGTATCAGAGCAGAAAAAAACATGTGAGTGTTGCTAAAAGGTCAACGCGAACATGAGTAAACGCATTTGGTGAATCAACCATGCCCTTGTTAGCTTGCTTTTACAAGACTTCAAGCTTTTATTTTAATTTTATTTTTTTTACTGTGTCCTCGTTTCACAGGACTCTGTTCTTAGCACTCTACATTGCAAGTGCAATGCTGTACCAGGTGAGCATCTGAGCAAGTTTACTACGTCAGAAAAGCCATACATATGTAGATGGTTATATGATGCAAACAACAAAATGTATTAGTCTACAAGTCGTCCACTGTAGTAAATATGTTTTGAGATCATAAAATCATATTGTGCAAAGAACTGCCTGAAAATAATTATTTATTCAATAATCTTCTCAGGTGAAAAGGAATAAAAATAGCTGCTGTTTCATGGCTTCCAGTGTTCATTTCAGCTTGAAACAGCAGTGAATTGGATAGTACCGCTGTCCAGTATTTCCAGTGAGCTTAGGTTGATTGATTCTGTTGAGTGAGTCAACTCAAATTCCCAGAGTTGATTTTTATATATATATATAAATACAACTATGAGTCAAAAACCATTTACTTGAGAGCTATTACTTTTTCTCCTTCCTGCTGATCTGAATGACACACCTTAGACCTTATTGCCCCCAGCTGCATCCAGACTCCGGGATCAGACAGCTCATGCCGTAGAACGAGTCTCAATGCCTGTGGCATTTCAGGATAGTAGCACATGAGTGCTTTAAATTGTGGCCGGAAAGCTGGCAGCGTTTCATTGGGTTATACACCATGTGAATCTCCTGAATGAGACGATTCATTATTGCGCTATGTACCTTTACTTGAGCATATCAGTATCATATTGTATCTCACTGTGTCCAGAACTAAGCTGGTGGAAATGTAATCTTAAATTTAACCCTTATTTCTTACTTAACATGTCTTTTTCCTTTTTGTAACATTAAAGACGATGTTGGAAAATATTTTAACTGCTCTTCTTTGCAATGAAAATCAATGGAGTCCAAAATCCCAAACAAGCACGATTTATTATCTAGAATATGATTCCATGTTTAATTTCAGTCAGATTTGTACATTTCCCTTGTCACTCAGAGGAAGAAGATCAACTTACATCCCACCTTTCCATTAAATGTCAAAGGCCATGGTGTTTTATCAGCTGAATTTTTGTCTGAGGGCTTAGCATTTTTGCATTTATTATATTTCGGTTTTGGTAAGGTAATGAGACTTGATTAAAACAGATCCCTTGTGTGTTCTTGTGTGCTTACATGGACGAAAGGCTTTTAGCCGACAACAGCTTTGATCTGTCGTTATTGTAAGGCCCACTCTTTCACCTTCATTAATATGCTCTCTACTCTCTGTACCTAATACTCGGCCTTAATGTTTTCTAATGTCTGAGACGGTGTGAATTCTGTTGTGCGTATCTCATTAACAGGAATACGCTTATCACTGATGGCCTGCTCTCCTGGGGATTTGAAGCTCGTGCGCTATGATTCCTGAGAGGTTTTATTGGATTGGACCCCTGCATTTTGTTAATGCAAGGCTTAATTGCTTAGAGACTCATTCCGAATTTGAAAACGGCTGTTTCATGCTTATCACGACATGCTTTTTACCTTTGATTGAAGTTAAATAAGTATGTTAAAATAAATTATGTTTGTTTTATCAAATTTTCTCATGTGGGGATTGAAACTAACCCTAAGTATTAAATTTTAGCAATTTATTAAAAAAAAAAATTTATGGACAAATCATATGTTTCAGCTCCAGCTATAATCGTGCTCAAAAGTGGTGTTCTGAGAAACTAATCAGCCTTAATTATAAAGAGCCGTTATGAACCACAAGCTCAAAGGTGATGTCATCATCTTCTGGCGCGGCCCATTTTAATCTCTCTAATTATGACTTGTGCTGTTGTAACCTGTTTCATGCCCTCTTGAGATTTCATGTCCAGCACTGGTGAGGTTTTATCACTGTTGTGTATCTCCACACACACACACTCACACAGACTCATCGATGCTGCAGGTGTGGTCCGAGTCGTGTCTGTGCTTCTAATGAGGCATCCCAAGAGTGTCTTCCCTGCTGTCCTCCACTAACTAACACACAGGTCACCATTTCATGCCATGTCTGGCAGCAGCCTGTTTACACCTCTCATCATTAAACAGACCTTGGCATGGCCAGTCAGTCGTGCCTGACACACATTACACACATTATTAGGTTGTGAAATGACCCTTGTGTTTATTGCTGATGTGCTTTCTGTCCAAGTGAAAATATAAATACTTTTATTTAAATCTTACCCAAAACCAGCTGTAATTTATAGCTCTTTGACATTTCATGTGATGCATTTAGATAATAATTCATCAGTACATGGATATTTCCTTCCTTTTATACTTGACGCTTCCTACTGTGAGTGTCCATTCTTCCTTCAATGAGTGGGTGGAGCAAAGTTTATCTCGGCAGAGCATGTTTGGCGATGTGATTTTGTAGTTCTCTGGTATTTGTCTGAGTGATAACAGTGATTGTGTGGTGATTTCTGTCTTGGTTGAGTCTTATCTATCTCATGTTGTGGTCTGGAGCTTGGCACAGTTCCTTTGGCTTCAGTGTGAAGATCATAATCTGTAGATTATGACATTCTGTCAGTAAAATTTCATTCTAACCAGGAAATGTACTGAAAGAACATTGTTTACAATTAAATAAAAGTCCATCATGGGATTTGATTTCGTAATATTCAAAAATATAGCATAGAAATAATGTCTGGAAACCTCAGTTACAGTATGGTTTGAAGTAAGTCACTAAGAGAACTATGTATTAAGTGTATTATTACATATTGTTATTTTAACTTGTTTTTATTTAAATTTTTTTTTTTTTTTTCTACTTGCTAATTTAAAAATGAGATAAATGCAACAGGAGTTTGAAGACATATGTGACCCTGGACCACTAAACCGACTTCAAAATTGTCTTTAGTCGCTAGGGTATATTGTAGCAATAGCCAAAAACACCTTGTATGGCTAAAGTATAGATTTTTATTTTTTTAGTTTTTCATGCTCCATGTTCCATAAAGATATTTTCTAAATTTCCTGCCATAAATGTATTAAAACTTAGTTTTTGATTAGTAATATCCATTGCTAAGTACTTAATTTGGACAACTTTAAAGGTAATTTTCACATTTTTTAGATAATTTTTTTTTTTTTTTTTTGCACCTTTAAATTTCAGATTTTTAGTTTTTTTTAATCTCAACCAAATATTGAAAAAAGTTTACTTATGACTGATTTTGTGGTCCAGGGTCACACATCTCTTTGTTGTAATTTAATATTTCACAATAAAGACAAAATTAATGCTGCCTTACACAGTATATAATATGTATAAACATGAACTATTGCACTACTGTATAAATTCACTGTGCTAGTTAGTCAGCTGATAATTCTGTAGTTTTGGTAAAAGATGATTTCGCTGCAGAAAAATGCATACAATATGCATTAAATGTTGTTTATATAGGTCAATATACAAAACATGCTCTTGATGAAAAAATGTAAGAACCGTTGTAGATTTGATGGGAAAAGTAAAATTCAAATCACTGCAGTACTATTTCTTTCCTCCACCATGTTTGGATTTTATACCCTGTCCAACTTATCTTACAGTTTCCCAGTTGTAAATATAATTCAATAGGCCATTCACGTCCAATTTCCAAATAGGAAGCTTGTATTTTTAATAATAACAATATCATGTGAAGGTAGCAAAAAAGCATTGGCTCGTTCAAATAAGTTGTGTGGATGCAGATAAATGTGTCTGCTTTGAAAATACCAGAACATCTTCATTCATACGTGTTAAACAGGTTTGTCAGTGGACATTAGGAGATCACTCATGGGTGTCAAGCTGTAACTGGATGGCTGTTCTTTTGGGCATTGAGTCAGATGAGTGCGATGGTTCAGCCGGACAGGCCGGATCTCTGTGGCAGGTCTCATCAGTCTGTTGAGGCAGAATAGAGGCTCTTTTACCACCTCCCAGTAGAGCAGACCTCTGACTCTCCACCAGCAGTGACTGACAGGAACTGCTGACTGCATTTCAAATACACCCCACCACTTCTGCCAAGACGGCTGTACGATAGCAATCTTTTACGATAGATATGCTTTCCGTGCTTGGAGTGGATGCTGTGGAAACCGACATATCAGTCTTTGCAGGCTCTATGTTTTGTGCTTCAGTAACCCCACAGTCCTGATTTTTTACAAATGTGGAAGAGTTATGAGGCTTAAAGGTGAAATGCATAGGTTTTTTCTTTTACTTCTCTATCTTAATATTCAGAGAAAATTTTAATTGCCGGAAAGAGTAAACACTATAGCTGTGTTGGAAATCAGGTACTGTCTACATTTAAATGAAGAACCTACTTTGTGGTTATAAAGTATGTTGTATGAACGAAATGCGAACACACCACATTCTCCATGCTTTCATTGTGATGTGACTTATGCCATCAGTTGTGTCTCTATACTGACATTCACAGTTCCTCACCCATGTTCTCAGGGGATAATAAAATGTCCATCAGATGCACACACTAAGGAATCTCAGCAGAAGTATCAATTCACCTGATTTTTTTTTTTTCTTACATACTGTTTCATCAGAATTCAGACATACTACTCTTTTCATATAGTGTTTTTTGAAAGCTCTGTCAAATACGTTGCTTTGTTTGTTAAAGAATCCTGATCAGCCTGACACAGCAACAGTTTTAAAAATGGTTTGAGTTTGGGGCGGGGCTATGCAGTTCTAAGACCAATGACAGAAGGGGTGGGGGTGTTCAGGAAAAATACTCTTCCTAGATATAAAAAAACACATTTTATTCATGCAAATCAAGTAAATTTCAAACTGTTTAATGCCCAATAGTCCCAAATCCTGCCAGAATATACACATTCAGAGTATAGTATCTTCATAGATTTACCTCCTCAATAAAGGATACTCAAGAAGTACCTTTGGCTATGCATATGCAGTGAGAGTGACCTTTTCGGTTCCCTGAGGACATATATCCAGCTGCTTTTCTATGCTTTTGCTCTTTCTTGACCTACCCCTCTCCTTTTTTCCATTTTTAAGTTTTTGCACACCTATGTAGGTTGGAGGTGATTGCTGACCACTGCACTCTTCCCAGTGTTAATTGTTAATCTCATCAATTGGCCGGAGGTGGCGAGATCTCTCAGCGATCCCCCCCCTGAGGGATTCCTGCATTTGCACGACTGGGAGCTAAAGATGAAGAAAAGCCCCTGTCCTCTAGTCTATATAACCAGCTGTTTTAGTAAACATCACATGTATTGGCCTGGTCCTTTACAAGACTGTAACCATATCCAGGATAAAATATACATACACCATTAGAGTTGATGCTTTACCTGCTTTGTCTATGAGGTTATGACCTTGGCCTTGTAGTATGGTGACTTTAAAGTGAATTTAAGTCAATTTCTTAAGTCATAATTTTGACTTCTATGGTACCTAAATGTATTTTATTTAGGAAATCTGAATGTGTGGTACTCTCATGTCTCATTATATTCTTCCTTAAGGACCATAGAAACACCAGCTTTGTGAAAAACTCACTTCTCCTTTTCTTTGATGGGTAGAATAAAGGGATCATTCACCTTTTGGATGACAAACCATTGAAAGAACTAGAGCTGTGTTTGAACTAGGTATTTGGGGAGAGACCTAGACTCCTTAAACATTTGAGTTTCTGTGACATTTGGTTGCATAAGCCTTTCAGCTTGCTAAGGTCAGTTAGGTAATATTAAAATAGATGGGTTTTGTTTAAAATTGCAAAAAATGTCTAGTGATAGTTTTGTTAGCATCAGAAAGTATGGTTAAAACATGACAAACCAGTCATGTTTTTGCCAAGTATGCCATAATTTTTTTTAGCCAAACTGTTAATGAATTTGTGGCTTTCTTGGAATTTCCTTTGGTAATTAAAGTAAGTAAACAAGAATCTAGCCTGTGCTACTTACTGCTAAGATCTTATAATGTTCATTCTAGTTTACTCTGGTTAGTGCCTGTTTGGTACATATCTTGCTGAAAGACGGGCTTAGCAATTATGTTTACTTTGTCAGTAAAGTTGGTTGCAACTGATCTTGCAGGTGCAACTGGTTGACCAAGTGGTCTTGCTGGTTAAAATAGTAAAAAAATAATTCTATGTATTTTTCAGAGAGCCAACATAGACTTTCTTGCTGGTTTAGAAGTATGAGCACATTAGTGATTTTAAGCATCCTGGTGTCCAAAATACAACACGCCAGTCTTTTCATCAGGGACTGTATAGCAGTTGTTCGCTGAGCCAAAACCGATGTCTCAGGTGGAACAAATTTTGCCTTGCTGTGAGTTAAATGTTACCTGCTGTTTGTATTAATGGGCTGTGCGAGGCCTGTGGCTGTATTCATTTGTTTGTTTTATTAAATGTGTCTTTGAAAGGCAGAGCAGAATGATTTCCAGATCGTTTGGGCTGATATATTGGCCTGTCTGGTTTTACCCCCTCATCAGAAAACAGCCTCACGAGCACCAGCGGTTAATGGCATCGTAATCTGTATTCGGTTAAGAAGCAATATCCTGCTTTGACTCTCCATATGGTTTTCTCTTTGAGTGTCAAGTCATCAAATTTACCCAATTGCTCTGTATATGACCCATAAAACCAAACATAATCCATGTTTCCACATCAACCAACCATCAAAGTGCGATTTAAAAATGCACACTGTTTGCATGTCACACAAACCCATTGGCAGTCTGTTTTAATTAGAATTTGAATCCAGATGGTCTTTGATTTTTCCCATTTTTCCTTTTTTTTCAAATCGTCACAAAAGGGCATGCACATGTGCCAGGAGAGGGAGAGGCTGATATTCAGCGTGAAAGAGGAGGAACATCTGAGGTTTGGATGTGATTAAGAATTAATCACCCTGGTTGCCAGGGATGTAATTGGTTTGGAACGGGGCTCAAAGTGGGAAGTTCAGGGCTCCAACCATTGGGAGATTGAAAAGACTGGTATAAATAGCACCATCAACCTCTGAAAATATTGATGTGAGAACAGATTTCAAAAAGACTGCGTGAGGATTTGCCGATGACATGTTCTGTAATGGTCCCGACTGAATATCTAACGCTATCTGGCTTTAGATTATTGTGCCTGGTTGTGGAAGTTGTTGAGGTTCGGGTTGATAAAAAATAAATTCCCTGTATGCCTAAATAATACTGGAACGAATTCCCTCAATTGCAAAGTGTTGATTAGACTGGTACAAGTAATTATGACATTTTTAGAGCTCCGTTGTCTATATTTTATTTAGAGAGACTGTAGCCTTTAATGATTCATGCTTTACATGACATCATGCTGTGTAAAAACCCCATTGTTGTTCAATGAAAAATTTGAATGAACGATAAAAATATGATGTTCTCTGCTAGCACTGTGACTTTGATTAACTCTGTATCTCTGTCCTTTCCATTCTTTTTACAGTTACTCTGCTCGACTCTATGTCTGCCCCAGGTGATCTGGGTTGGGAAGCGTATCCACCAGAGGGGGTAAGTACCTGTGAAAGTCTGCACAGTACAGCCGAAATACATCAATCAACTCAAAAACACAATGATTAAGAGCTCTGCGCTTGTGAAAGTTGCCCCAAGCCTTTCTCACAGTACCTTTGCCAAAGATTTTACCAGTTTGATATACAGTAGAAGCTACTGCTGTCACAGGTTGTGGGATAAGTGAAAACTCTTTCCTTACAAAAGGATATTTAAGCAATATCCAATAAGAGGAATTTAAAGAATAATAAATTAATCCAGCAAAGAGGAAGCACAATGCACCTGAAAAACATTGTCAGTTCTGAATGCTGCACAACCTTTGGAACATCTCATGGTTGTCCCTAGAGTTTGAACCTTAAACCTTTAAATAACTAGCCCGTTGTTACTTCATCCCCAAGCACTGCTGTTAAAACCCAGATTTAAAGTGTAGTGCTTGATCTTTCCTTGATCTTTCTAACCCTAAAAAAATGCTCACAGCTCCCCTCTGTGAACATGCAGGCTGTGACTCCTGCGGGGGGGGCGTATAGGAAAGTCTCATTTCGAACAACCTTGCCAACCCGCTGAGTAACGATTCTCTCTCTCCTCCGTGGGAGTTGGTTCTCATCCCACGCTTGCGCTTCATTCATTCAAATCCATTTTCACAAGATGATGATGAATTGTAATAGTGGCCTTGGCACAAGTAGTCACGCTCCGATTCACAAGTGCCTGTAAAGAGAAATATCTCGTGTTTTTTTTGTGTGGTGCTTATAAAGCAAGGAAAAACATTCAAGGTTTGGCATGTCCAGCTGTATGCACACTACGCTTCTGAAATTAAAGATTTGAAAGATTTGCGTTGCTACTTTTTGTGCTTTTATTTTCATCCCACAACCTTACTGACGTCAACGCCAAACCTACAAACCGAATTATTTTTCATGTTTTAACAATTGAAGTTTCCAAAGCGCAATTATACAATTTCCTTTGGGCGAACAACGAGTTGATTTATGCGTGAGCAAAGCAACAGAGTCTGTTCAGTTCATAACTTGGAGCTGATTGCCTGTCACATGCACTTTCCTCTTGATGACAGTTAAATGAAGCCTTTTCTCGTAAAGTGCCCATCATGCGTCTGTCAGAATCTTTTACAAACCACTGTAAGAGCCTAGAAAGTTCAAAACTAAATACAGAGAGCAATTACCAAAGCATTGAAGGATGTGTGTCTTTTTGTTTGTTGGTCAGTGGGAGGAGATCAGTGTTATGGACGAGAGGAACATTCCTATGAGGACGTACCAGGTGTGCAACGTAATGGAAGCCAATCAGAACAACTGGTTGCGCACCGGACTGATCCAGCGAGAAGGTGCACAACGTGTCTACGTGGAGATCAAATTCACTCTGCGTGACTGCAACAGCCTTCCGGGAGTCCCTGGAACTTGTAAGGAGACGTTTAACGTGTACTATCACGAATCTAACAATGCCGTCGCCGCGCCTTTGCGACACATTCGAGAAAGCCAATATGTCAAGATCGACACCATAGCGGCCGATGAGAGCTTTACGCAGACGGACGTTGGGGATCGTGTCATGAAGTTGAATACGGAAGTGCGAGACATCAGTGCTCTCAGTAAGAGGGGCTTGTACCTGGCGTTTCAAGACCTGGGTGCTTGCATTGCTCTGGTGTCGGTGAGAGTCTTTTATAAGCGCTGTCCTCTGGCGGTGCTCAATCTGGCCCGGTTCCCGGATACAGTGACGGGTGGCGATTCGGCATTGGTGGAAGTGCGAGGGACTTGTGTGGAGGACGCAGAAGAGCTCGAGGCACCTCGGATGTTTTGCAGTGCAGATGGAGGATGGCTGGTGCCCATCGGCCGCTGTGTGTGCCGGCCTGGCTTCGAGGAGGTAGATGGACACTGCCAACGTAAGTATTATTGCTTTTACGGTCTCAAATGATTGCTTTTGAAAATATCAACATTTTTGTGGCTAAACTGGGTAAACGTGCACTTGATGTATTGCGGCCCACTTTGACAAGAATAGTGTGACCACAATAGTGGTTTTACATTGCAAAAGTGTCCAAATCCGCAGCTTTTTTATAGGTTCTTTCCGCTTGTGTTAGCATTACACTATTGGTTGCGTAACAGAAACCTGAGGTTAAACAGTTAGAAACTGTAGCAAATAGGGTTAAAGATTTAGTTTGGACTCAAAAGCAAAGTTCAAGTGTGCTTTAAAACAATCTAATGGTGGGATGGAGGAGATTAAGATAGAAATGTGACTGGTAAGTTGTGTTACTTGGGTGAGTAGATATAGTTTACCTATAAATGTTGGAACAGAGATAAGATAGTTGAGTAGGTGGCTAGATAGATGGGAAGAAAATAGATGGGTAGGCAAATAGGTAGATTGATGGGCATGTGGTTAGATAGATAGGTAGGTAGAGAGGTGGCTAGATAGTTCATCTATAGATATGGACATTCAGGTAGATGGATCAATATAGTTCAGTCCAGAAGTAGCAACATTAACGCACATCTTATTGCTCTGTAGTTATTTTTTGCTACCATTATTGTTTAATAAAGCAGGGAGTGTTTTGCACTTTGGCGTCTTTAATGCTTTCAAACAAAATATCCATTAAAAAGAGAAAATGCTAGGTAAGACCTCACAAATTAAGCTATCCCCCTGAGAATAGCAGACCGTAAACTTTATTATCGCATGTACACGGTAACGGGTTTAAACTTTAGTCTTCACTGTTCTTTTCATCTCAGAAGGTGCTAATGGCTTCATTAATGTAGCTTGCTTTTTTGCCAAGACGAGGGTTGCACTGTAATTATTATTATTATGTTGTTGCTTTTGTTTCTCTTTACGCCTTTGGTTTTTCAAAGCCCTGTCGCCCCTCAGCTTGTGTTCGAGGAACTTGCTCATAAGCCACCCCAGGACTGAGAAGGCCTGCAGCTTTTAAATATTCATTTAGCCATTCTGGACTGTTTTCTTGTGGGTGGAAAGATAAGGATGGAGGGGGTTTGGACAGGGAACATTTGAGTGGCATGGCTAGGAAGTAGACTGGAGAGATGGGGGTGGGATATTTATCACAACCAGTTCAGTGCAGTTTGGTTTGTATCACGGCTGATAGAGTCCTACAGCTCATGTCAATGATTGTATCTGTTAATTGGGCTGTTAGCGATAGGCGCAAGTCAGGTTTAATAACCCTTCATGACTGTGTGTGGTTGTGATAGTGAGAAACAGAAAGTTAGGGCTTGATATATCCAAGGGCCTTTTTCAAAATGAGCTGATAACATTTACCGTTCATTTTTTTTAAGTAGAGAAAAACATTTAAAAAGTATATACATGCAAAAAGGCAATTTCTACTGGCATGTAGTCTAAATAATCTCAACGTTAATAGACTGAAATATGCAAAACTCCAGTTCTGAGTCTATATATTGACAATTACAGTTTTTTGCATGCAGCCTGTGAAGACATCACATCAGAAAAAGACTATTTACATTGTCATAGCACTCAGTTTGTCTCAATACTTTCTATTCAGAGAACTTCATCTTTTTAAACTCCCTCAGGAGTAATATCATTTCCTGTGGCAGAGTAGAGTTCTTGCAGATCAGTGCCGCAAGAAACATTCAGCACCAATGGAAAAAGGGGAGCATTTTGCAGCCATTCATTACCGAGAGTGATCGAGACTGGGCTGTAACTCAAAAATAACCTCAAAATAAAATATTTACTCCAACTGCAATAAGAAATTGGTTAATTCATGCTAGCCCGGTCACCTGACAAAACATTCATTTCTCTCCAGCAGCTCTTTGAGAAGCAGCGCAATGCCATGCAAAATGACTTAAAGTGAAACAGCTCTTGGTCTGTTTTCACCTTGCGGTCTCGCTGTGGGTTCTGGATGTGCTTGCTGACGCTGGCTTTCCCTACTTTTCGAGCTGCGAGGGCTTTTATACTCACTGAAAACAGCATGAGTAGAAGGACAGAAGTAATTACATCTAAATTTAGGCTGGTATTTAACAAACATTTCTCTTGTTTCCTCTCTCTTTCTACCTTTTCTGCCTTCTTTTTTGTTCTTTTCTTCTCGAGGGTTCTTTCTAAATCTTCTAGCAGCGCCTCAGTCTAGCCCACTTACCGCTCAGTGTCGACCCACAAGGCTGTATAGAAAGACAGTGAAAAATTGAGGGAGACGGCTACTGTTTAGATACGTCTTCTCCCACAACCTCGGCTCAGTGAACTGCCTCTTATATTTATCTCTTCCATTCTTTTCTTTTCGTATTATTGTGGCAGCTCTCGAACGCTCTCCAACAGAAACCCCCTCCCATCCATTCTGGTTTAACACTTTCTCCTGCCGTCCATAGATTCATCTTTTTTTCTCTCTCTCTCTCTTTCATTTCATTCTCCGTATCCTAACCTTTTAGTCTGAGAAAATATGTTGTAAACTCTGATAAACCCCTCTTGTATCAAGTCCTTTCACCGGGGCTCTTCATTCTTACCAGTATATCTCAGCGTAGAGCACTTCGGTGTACAATCAAGCGCTTTTGTTGGATGTAAATGGTCTTTGAGTGGATTGGTGGTGCACACCAGCTTCTGAGTTTGGGTCTGGCATGAGGTCTAACCCGATGGCCCCCCGACTGTTAGCATTCCAGCTGGATACGGGCACTCTCTTCTGTCTCCCAAGGGGTATTTTCTACAACGCTAAGCTCACACGGTTGTGACTGAATGGAGTGTTTTTCATCGGGGCAGGAGCGGCAGAAATGAGCTCTTTGTGACAGTAATCTCACTGTGAGGAGCTCTGTAGTGTCTTCCTCCATAGGATTTGAGCTGAGAAACTGGGTCATGGGATTGTCAGCACCCCAATGGAGATTCACAGTAGAGGCGGCTTTAGGAGATGAGCGTGTGTGTGTGTGTGCTCCAAAACCAAATTTTGGAGTGTAGATTGGAGAGGTTAACACGGTTAAGAGACCTGAGCTTTCCACACACTGCTGCGGTTCATCTTTATAGGGGCTCTAGTAATCACATACTTAGACGTTTAGTTCGATTTCCACATCTGTAATCCTCACCATGTGATGCTCGCCTGCCGGGTGACACCATGATGCTGGAATTGCAGGAGTTTATCTTCGGCCGGTGGTTTTGTACCATGGACACAGTCTCCATTCAGCTCACCCGCATAAACCTTCTCCGCAGCTTTTGTTGGCTAAAGGGTGAAAGGGTATTAGGAAATTGAGAAATTTGAGTCGTTTTGTGGTCAGGACCGTTTAGAGCTCTTTATTTTTTTAAGGCCCAAAACTCTTATTTTGTTACTCACTTACAATTTCTAACTTATAAAACATTTTAGAGCTGAAGTCTTAAAAAAATATATATACATATATACATTTTTTTTTCTTTTTTTTTCCTTTGTTAGTTTTTATGAGTTTTCCAAGTCCAGAAATGACATTTATTTTTTAAAATTAGGCTTGTGAAGAAATTAGAATTTTTTTATGATGTTCTGAAAGTAGCTTGTATCATTGAAAGCATCATATTCTCACCAAGGGGGCATTTATGTAATAAAAAATGCAGTATAACAGCAGTACTATGAAATATTATTCCAACTGTTTTTAATATTTTTGTGGAAACTATTATACGCCACCAGAAGGTCGGGATTAAGATAAATTAACTAAAACACACACACACGTACACATATACACTTTAATTTAACAAGGGCATACTAAATTGATTAAAATGGTCAGTAAAAAGACATTTTAAAATTGCTCCAAAAGCTTTCTATTTGAAAAAAATGCTGTTCCTTTCAACATTCTATTTAAAAAAAAAAAAGCTTGGCCGTCACAGAAGTACATTACTTTTTAAAATAGTTCCTCCAGTTCTTTTGAATTTTAATAATATTTCACAATTAAATAAATGCACTCTTCATTAGCATAAAGGTCTTCTTTTTAAAACCCATAGTGTATCATAGGATAGTAAATATTATATTGCACTAAATCATATTATACATTGAAGCAGGGACTCTTGAGACATTTATATTAAACATCATCATTTGGTTAGAAAAAAAACAAAACACCCTGCTGTATTATTTTGGTGCTGCTGGTGAATTCGACCGCAAAACATGCCTTTGGATATTTAGGTCCCATAACACATGAACCGTGATATACCGTTTCTGCGCTGTGGACATACATACATGCACTGAATCATTTAACCATCACTGGTACATGCTGATAGCCCCTACAGCTCACTGAACCATTAAGCTGCCTGTTCAACATTCAGCCCGACTCAGTGACCTGAGCTGTTTTCCTCTCCCATATGCTTTTGAGCTCTCTGCATAGCATATTGCTAGCTGCTCATTGCCAGTTTGGAAGTGCGCGTATGAGCTGCATCGAGTACAAGTTTTTCTTCCAAATGAGAAGCTTTTATTGGCAAAGACAGCTTAAGACATCTGCAATGGCCATTTCGTTTTCTCTTGATAATAATATTATTTCTGGAACAAATTTTTAAAGAAGAAAAAGATGCTCGTGTAGCTACACTGCCAGCCAGGTTGGATGCGCTCGACTGAATTTGTGTTTCTCATGATCTTTAAAACCAAATGCTTAAAAGCTTGAAATTAGTTTTGTGGATAAAACTAAATTATGCCTTCATGTACAATTACATAGTGTCTATTTACACTAAGTGCAAATAGCCTGCCTTTTCGGCAGAGACTATTTACACTATCTCCACCCATCAACGAATGTCTGGGGTAGTCAATATTCCAAAAACGGTTGACAGCCATCAGCTCTAATGGTGCAGATGGAAAAACGTGAGTTGTGCTCATTTTGACAGCTTTGAATCTGTTTTTCGGTGAACCTTTTTTTTAAATTTTTTTTTTTTATCCCTTTTCAAATTTCATATCACATCAGTAAAGCATTTATTTTCAATAGAAATGAAGTTGAAAATAAAGTAGCGGGTAGGGTTAGGGAGGGCTTTATCGTCCCAATAAGATGGCATCCATTTAATAATTGGAATTAAAAATAAAATGTATACTAAAGAAGTTATTACTACATAGTTTTACGATGTACTGCAATACGGATGTGCGAATAATTGCCACTATATGCAATAAGTAGTATAAATAGTAGAAAATCCTGTTATTTTAACATAGTGTAAATATAATCTATAGCTATTTGCAATGTGTAAATATCATATCGCTAAGAAAATATACTATTTTTGCTCAGTGTAAATAGCATCTAGTAGCAATTTACGCTTCATTTAAATAACCTCTATTGCTATTCACACCATAGTGCAAATAGCCAATGCCCTAAAATGATACCTTCACAAAAATATTTAACTTGTTTAAAATATTTAATTAATTTTTTTGAATGACTATGCAGAACTGTATATCCTTTTAGTTTAACCATTACTATAAACTGTGTAAAAATAAAGAAGATTTATGCTTTTTTTATTAGTGGCGGCTAGTTAATCAGATGCCGACTAAAATGTCTAGCCATCTCAGCCCTCTATCATACTGTCTACTACATGTCATCTACTCATTTCTATCCCTCCAGCTGCTGCTCGGATCAATAGCACTTTAGTAGCCGATAGTAAACAACATGGAATAACCTGTCAGTGGATGGCAAAGTGCCAATCTCCAATTTAGGCTCACGGTCCAACTGTCATAACACGGACGATTCATGATACTTGTTTTCTTTTGTGTGCAGTTGTCTCTAAGGAAACTGTAGAACATGTTCGAGTTTCAGATTGCTGGCATGCTGAGATCTGGGCAGTGTGAAATATAAATGACGCCCCAAATCGAATGCTGATGGAAAACAAGTCATGGTATCGCTGTTGACAATTACATAGCGCATAGACTTAATTTTCTTAGATGGTGTCTTCGTGGGTTTAAGAGCTGTGGAGTTTTGAGATTTGTGCGTTTCTTTCTCGGAAAGCAGTTAAACCGAGCTCTGCTGGACTACTTCAGGATGGCTACCAGATGTAGCCGGTTGGGTTTTTTTTCCATCTGGCTGCTGGGTCCTGGGTGTGGACCCCTGTAGGAAAGACAAACGCAGGAATAAGAGTCTCCACAGCCGAAGCATCAAAGATTCGGAGTGCCATCAATTATACAGGGACATTGACAGCTTACAGAACTCTAAAATTTCATCTAGGGAGTTTAGCACATCGTTGAATGTTCCTTTTCTGTCTACAAGATGAATTTATGAATGTTTTTGCATGCGTTTAGTTAAATTTCTATTTCAGAGTCTATAAAACTACAGTCTGGCTTCACAGTTTTTCTTTACTGAAAAGGGAAAATGTTGAGGAAACTAGATATTTCTTCCTCATTCCTCCCAATCACCCACAGTTTAAATGTCACAATAGGCCTATTATTCCTTTTTAAAATATGAACATTATAGAGCAATTCACAAATCACATTGTGGTATTAATAGAAGTTTGGTCAAATTAATAATAAAAAAAACAAAACATAATGGGATCTTAGTCTGTTCGTGTTTAGTATAGTATACGTGTATCACTTCAGTGTTTGATGTGTTATTTTCTGATGTTGCCTGACAGATTTGTTTCTATACCTGTTCTGTCTTTTAATGGCACTCGGATATATTTTGTGTGTGTTGAGAACGAAGGCGGCACGTGGAGGCCCCGACACGTGCAACCAGCAGTCAGCTTGTATTATTTTTTTCCAAACTCTTTTAATAATTCATCTGGCGGGCTGCAGATGACAAGGGCCTTACGACCAGGAGAAACAGTCTGCTGGTTGACTCCTTTATTTTAAGTCAACATGAATCCTTATGGAACCTATGTACTTGAATGCATTTTCATAGTCTTGCCCATGACTCATTGGTGTACGTTAATCACCAAAACAACAAAAACATTGTAATTTTACAATTTGTCTTTTGTAATCTTTAATCAAATATCCCTTTGCAAGGATTGTTAGATTTCATTTAATTTTATTTTAATAATTGAATTTTAGTTTAGTTTAGTTTATTTTTAGTTTAATTTAATTTATATTTTGTTTATTGTAGTTTTGTAAATTTTCCAACACAAGCTGTTGGATGACTATTGAATGTTTTTAACAAATTAAAATTTTAATTTAATTTAGTTTAGTTTAGTTTAGTTTATTTTTTAATTTTATTTTTTTTAATTTTATTTATTCATTTTTAATTTTTTTATCTATCTATCTATCTATCTATCTATCTATCTATCTATCTATCTATCTATCTATCTATCTATCTATCTAT
>JAUCMU010000050.1:18345271-18374272 GCA_032275025.1 Enteromius treurensis
CTATACATCCGCGCTAAAGGTGAAAGTCACCATAGCTTGTAGTATAGACTCCAACCCAACTTTGAGAATAGATTAACAGCGATATTTTTTTTTATCGCGCGATAAGAGTCTGCGTTAACGCCGATAATGGCCCACCACTTGTATATATATATATATATATATGTGTGTGTGTGTGTGTGTGTATGTATGTATGTATGTATGTATAAATATGAAGAAGAACATGGCTGCAATGCAGTCCTTTTTACCTAGTGAAAAAAAAGAGAAATAATTTATTGTTGTTTTGTATATGATGTATATAAAAAGTACAGCATGGCTTTTCATGTGAATATTATCCTCTCTAATGAAGCTGTCTTGTAGTCTAAGACAGCATCTGTGTTTGAGTTATCAACTACTGTGTAGGTTGAGTAACTTAACGTGTTAAATTTACAAGCAACACCTCTCAAAACTACATTGACCTCTAACTGCTTCTCAAAGCTGCAGTCACTCTACACTCCATTAGCACGGTCCAAAGTTCAGTATTAGTGGCTTTGAAAAACTTCTTCTGAAAAGGGAAATATGTTGGAGGCATTGTGCTGTGGCTGATAAGAACTGACATGTTTGGGATGTGTTTGCAGAAATATAGGGTTTGCTTTTAGTTTAGGGGCAACATGGGAGTCTGGCACGGCGTCCCTGAGGGAAAGTGCTCTAATGCATACACACACCAATCACACACACTCAGCTCCAACTTAACCCAGGCCCCACACACACTGAAAACACGGCCGCCACGTGCCTCCAGTCAGGCTAATGCTGCAGCGAGATGTTAGTTACGCCTCGCTGGAGAAGGTGACGAGAGCTGAGAGGAATCCTCCCTCAGATAACATCACAGAACTCCTCTCTGCACATTGCTGCTTTATTTTTTTCCCCCACTTATAAAGAAACAACTTGCTGACTAATGGAAGTCAAACATAAGATTTCTTGCTTTAGGATCAGTTATAATGTAGTTTTACTAGAAACTTTTTTCACTTGCAAGTATTGTTAGCACACAAAAGGCTACTGTGGCTTTAAGAATGTTTATAATTAAATAAGCAAATTTTCATTTGATAAACACCAGCGTGTGTGCATTTACCTTTTCGAAAAGGAATAATTGGATGGAAGGACAGTAAATCAACATATTATATGTGTATATCTAATTTTATGTGTGTTTTGTATAGTTTTTGAATGATTTTAACAAAAAGGAGGGATTTTACAAAATGCATGTTATTGACCTGAGTTAGATATTTCTCATAAAAGATGTTTACTTATAGTCCAAAAGAAAAAAATAATAGTTGAATTTATAAAAGCATGTATGAGCATGTTCAAAAGTTTGCACACCTTTGATTCTTATTACTGTGTTGTCGCTTGAATGATCCAGAGCTGTGGGTTTTTGTTTAGTCTCTTGTTAGTCCCGGGCCATTAAACTGCCTGCTGTTTTTCAGTAAAATCCTTCAGGGCCCACAAATTTGTTTGTTTGTCCAGTATTTTTAAAATTCACCACTGTATGATTTTGAGATCCATCTTTTCACACTGAGGACAACTGAAGGACTCATATGCAACTATTACAGAAGGTACAGACACTTCCCATTATTGAGAGCTGAGGGGGTGAAAACTTTTGAACCAAAAAAATATGTGTACATCTATCTATCATTTAATATTGTATATGGAATTTATTATAATGGTAATGTTTCTGCATGTGAGCACAATCTAATTTCTTCCCTTCTTCTTCAATAGCATGTCGATCAGGCTTCTACAAGGCCTCTGCTATGGATGCGTACTGCGTGAAGTGCCCCCCCCACAGCTACTCCCACCAGGACAAGGCCTCTGAGTGTGTGTGTGAGAGAGGCTTCTACAGGGCCGAATCGGACCCTCGCTCTATGGCATGCACAAGTAAGCTAAGGGCCTTGTGACCCTTAAAATTAAGCATAGAAACATCCAATTCATTATTGTGTTAGGATTTTTTTGGTTAAGTGCACAACTGATGTTAAGTGCTTAACTTGTGTGTATGTTCAACAGGACCACCTTCGGCACCCGGCAATCCCATTTCCATGGTGAACGAGACAGCAGTCACTCTAGAATGGAGTCCTCCTCGTGAAAGTGGCGGACGTGGAGATGTCACCTACAGTGTCCACTGCAGGAAGTGCTCTGGAGAAGCAGGGGCTGCAGGAGAGGGTGAGAAGTGCGTTCCCTGTGGCAGCGGTCCGCATTTCAACCCCAGGCAGTTTGGCTTGACACATCCCAGAGTTCTGGTCACAGAGCTGCAGCCTCACACCAATTACACCTTCAACATTGAAGCCATGAACGGAGTGTCGGATCTCAGCCCTAGCCCACGTCAACTAATGTCCGTCAACGTTACCACCAGTCAGACAGGTGCGATGTCACACATCTACATTCTGTGTTTCTCCATTAAACAATTGTTCTGCTTATTAGTAGCCTCTGATATTCAAAGCTGGTGTATGAAGGCTTAGTTCTTCTTCTTCTTTTTCTTTTTTTTTTTTTTTTTTAGAAATCAGGTTAATTGCAGATTAATTTTATTCTGTTGTTGACTATTAATATTAAGAAACATAATCAAATATTTTTTTGTTTATGTTTGTTATGTTTGTTTTGTAAATAAATTGTAATAATTAAACTAATTTCTTCAACCAACCTTTATTTAATTTTATTAATTAGTGCAATTTATTAATTATGCAATAAGCACTTTCTAATTGCATAATTATTAATTAATAATTCTAAATAAAACGATTATTTATTTATTTATTTTTGTACAGATTATTGCAATTATTTTATCATATAGACCACTGACTTTTAAGATTAAAAATAGTAGCCAAATTTTGAAACTAATTTTGTATGAATAAATACTAATACATTCACGTATTTATTTATCTATATTATATTACATGTAAAATTGGTATAAAATATCACCTATATAATAAACAATACTATATTGTATATCAATGTCTTAATACATTGTTAAATGCAAATGTAACCAGAAATATTATTACATTTGAAATTTTCATATACAGTATAAATGAGCCCTTTGTACATGAAAATAAAGCTGTCTTCATTCCCTGTGAGGTAGTATAATTATAAGGTGATGGTTATGTATGATGGACCTTGGCCTCAAAATACTTAAACCCTTTGTTCTAAATGTTATCAACGTTTTACAAGGACATAAAATGTTTTTTTTCCCTTATTTGGGGCCTTTTGGTTTGATCCATGGATAAAAAAAAAGCATGATATGTGACGCAGGTATATTCTATAACTGGCTGTCAGGAGGGTCAGGGATATGTAGTATTTGTTTTCATTTGAAAGCTTTCTTTTATGCGTATCTTCCGTTACACATTTTTTCTGCTTGCACTCTTAAATCTCTGAAGCTTTAGTCACAATTTTAGCCTCCTACTTCCTGCTTTTGAAATTGACACGGGTGCGCTGTGCTTCAGTGGGTCCTCTTAAATCTCGCCTGACCTTTAAACCCGCACTCGAAGCCTGTCCTTGGTCGAGAGGAGGGACGAGCTCTCCTGATCCTGTGGTTAAGTATGATTCAGCCCCTCAGAGAGCAAGAGCGAGACAGGCAGGAGCGAGAGGCAGTGTAATGAGAAGCCTGAGAGGAGAGTTACCCGGGATGCCCAGATCAACAGCCCTTTGCTCTTACGAGAGCTGACATGCCTGTAACCGTGGAAACGCCACTAGTGGGCGGGGATTCATTGAGGTATACTTAACGTTGATTGGCTTATATTTCGAGTGCTTGGCCTCTGGTCCTCACCGCTTGAAATATTCAAGAGACAATCCACCATGTGTCGAGAGGAGACTTCTGGGATGATGTAGTGCTTGTATTTGCATGTTTTGCATGATTCGGATATCGACTGATGTTTCAGCGCTCATCTTTCATCGGCAGGTGTGCGAGAGATACCAAACAGAATATTTATAAATGCAAATTCTGGTGAGACATAAAGTGACAAATACATCAAATAAAGCTGAAAGATTGATGACTTCATAAGAACTGAATGCAGAGCATTTTAATGTTACATATATGAATGTATAATGGTAGTTAGATAATAGAAAAAAGTATTTTTTCACTGATCTTTTGTGTTAAAGACAACATGAAATCGAAATGGGCATTTTATAAATTTCATAAAATGGAATATTGGCACTATTTACGTTTCATGTTTTAGATTTTGAGATCAGTAAGATGTTTTTAATAAATTTTAAAATGATTTTATTCTGCAAGGATGCATTCAATTGATTAAAAATAACCGTCAAGGCGATTATAGTGTTACATACAAAAGATGTTTTGATATTCATTCATTAAAAAATCCATCCACAAAATATTAATGATTAGAGAAATGTTTTGTTAGCACCAAATCAACATATCAGGATTATTTCTGATGGACCATGTGACACTGAAGACTGAAGCAGTGATGCTGAAAATGCAATTTGTCACAGGAATAATGTACATGTTAAAGTACATTAAAATAGAAATCTGTTGTTTTAAACTGTAATAATATTTCACAATGTTGCTGTTTTGGTCAAATAAATGCATATTTGGTGAACATGAGACTTGAAATTTTAATGTATGAGGACAAAAGGTTCAAGTTTGCTTAAGGTGTTATAAACCATATTAAAAAAAGATGTTTGCATAATGATCAGATCATGTTGGCTATATATAAATGCATTATTGCCCTGTTTTGAACTGTTTAACTTGCCTCCGACATCTTTTCCTGTGATATTTTAAGACTTAAGCTATTTTCTTTTCATTATTTCGAACTGAAGCATGTCTGTTCTTTATCTGTGAAGCGAACACATGCTGTGATATTAGCATAGCTGTTTGTTTATCACTTTAAGAGTGTTTGTGTGCGTGCAGCAGTTAGCGGTGTCACTGTGTCAGCGCCGCGCGGCACATCAGAGTACTCCGAGTTAAGACTCGCACAGCTCATTAAAGATCGAAACGTCAGCTCCTTCATTCATCACTAGCTGCCGGGGCCCAAAACGGGAGGCCCTCGTTTGTACTTACAATCTGACACCATCATTAGCACCTCTGTCTCTCCCTCTTTCTGCTCAGGGCGGCTCGCTAACGCTGCTGTTGTACGAATAGAAGAGCTGAGGTGCTCTGGCTGTGTGCCAGCAATGTAGTACGGGGTGAAAATGACTCACTACACACGCAGAATAATTTATCACTCCTGAAAAAGACAGGACGCGTTCCGCCAGCCCTCTCATACTCTTTAATTAGAAGTGTAATTAATCCTCCTCTTTTACATGGAAATCAATCTCAATTCATCTCTCTCTCTCTCTTTCTTTTTCAGTGAGCGTCATCTTAAAGGAAAGGAAGGGCACTGACAGTGTAACGCTGGCTTGGCAGGGGCCAGAACCTTCTGACGGGACCGTGGTGGAGTATGAAGTCACCTATTATGAAAAGGTTAGACACTTTGGTATATGCTGATCTTGGTGACCTTTTGGCCCCTTTGTAAGTCTTCTTGCACTGATTGGACATATGGCAGCTCACTTTTATCGTACCCTGGGGATAGGCTGTAATGTTTAAACAGACATGCTTCATTCGGTCCCAGTTAACGTTTATGGATCTCCTGTCTGCCAAAAACCTTTGAGGTTGTCACATTTTTGACTTGATAACATTATTGTCCTGAACAAATTACAGAGGCTTTGTTCAGATGGGCAGCAAAAATTACATTTTTACTTTGTTCGAATCAAACCCGTTAGCAGAACAGCCAGAAAAACACATGAAATCTGATATGTGTACAAATCCCAATGCGATTATGTTTAAAATCCGATTAAGACCTTGTCCATGTGTTGTTTGTAATCCGATTAAAATAAGATTCTCACTCTAAATTATCAAATCTGATTTCTAGTTTTTCTGACGTTTTCATTTGAGACATATTGTGTATATAATGTCATATATGAAGTGCTCAATATTGTTGGGAATTGTGTCTGAATAGTCAATAATGTGACACACTATGTAGCAAGGCAATTTTTTATGGCCTGTAACTGATAAATATATATTAGAATTCTATTGTAATATTAAATATATTTATTATATATGAAATATATTAAATATATCTTCATATATATATATAAGTATTAATTTTTTTCTATAATTATTTTTAATTATTTTTACATTGTAGATGTATTACAATTATATTATAATATTAAATGAGAAAATACAAATAAAAATAGAATCTATGTGTGTGTATGTATATTTAATGAAGATATTATATATATAATATAGTTTTTATACTATAAAGAATTTTATATATATATATATATATATATAAGTTAAATTCTACTTCATTAAAATACAGAGTTTTCCTCACCTTTAGAATTAGAATTCCATTTTAATATTGAATTCATATTACAAATTGTATAATATTAAAATACTCTAAACAAATGTGTCTAAGTAATTAAAAATAAAATTAGAAATCACTCATTTTAAATGCATATACTACAGGTAATGCATCACAATGTTATAATGTGCCATATAAAATGCATATTAATTACTAGATAATGTATAACAATGATAACTGGTAAGATGAGCTCAAAATAATCGTTAGATGTACACAAATGGAATGTAAATGAAAAAATAGCATGCACATTTAATATATTATATATCTAATATTATTCAATTACTGATATGGTACAGATGTCTATCTAGTGTCAACTGCTATCTGCAGTGACATTTCTATACACAGGGTAAATGATTTCATGCAGTCAGTTGTTTAGATCTCTTGGTGACACCCTCTTGTACCACTGTACTTGGCTGTGTGGTATGAAAACAGGGTGATGGGTAATTATTATGATTTATTCAGGTGATTATGGGCTATGTGGCTTTTAGATGGAGCACACAGATGGACAGGCTTGGCTGCTGCTGTGTCCGCGATCCGTTTGATGCCGCCTGTTTGGCCCATCTTAGATTTAATAGCACCACAGGAAATATGTCCATCTCTCTCTCGCAGGGCGTGGCGTTCCTGTCTGGAACGTTAGATTTCCCTAAGCGAGCTGCCACATGCCTTTTTAGCGAAGGGCTTACATGAAGGAAGATGAATGGATATCGATAAGCTGTGAAATATTAACATGAGCACACTGTACAGAATTCTCCTTAGGATTAGACAATGAGAATTGGACAATGAGGCGACAGATCCAAGTCAATAGGATTGATGTCATTTATCTGGATAAATTCCAGTTACTGGAAGCCGAAAAGCTGTTAGGGCCTTAAAAGAAAATGCAGAAATCTGCGGTTTCTTTTTAGTTCAATCCATCTATGTGAAAATCATTGTGTTAGTCATTGGCAGGAGGTGCTTGAATGAGCACTAAACTCCTTCTGAGCTAATTGCTAATTGGCAATTGACTGATTTGAATCCAATTTGCATGCTTTGTTCTCTTGTTCATCGTTTCTGCTGTGAATGTGACTCGATATGTTATGGATGATTCGACAAAGTTCATCTATGCTCCTGGGGTTTGCAGGACATGAAGGGTATCATTGTGAGGGATCGAGACATCCGTCTTCACTTATTACTCTATTCTTTCATACTATAGAACCAGCAGGATCAGAACTACACTGTGCTGAAGACCAAATCCAACAGTATGACTGTGGATGGACTCAAGCCGGGAACCACATACATCTTCCGGATTCGAGCCCGTACAGATGGAGGCTATGGGAACTACAGGGGAGAAATTGAGTTGGAGACGAGCCATGAAGGTGAGTGGAAAACAATCCTTCATGCACCTTTATAAACCATCCAGAAATGTTCTACTTGTTTAGGATCCCTTGCTTCCAGCAGTGAACACCTCCTGGTGATTGGCCACATTGGTTATGTTGTCCCCTAGTTTTAGAGAACTAATATTGCAACCTTTAAAAAAAATGGTTCTGCTCATGGATGCTGATTGGTCGATCTCAGACTATATCTCATAGCAAAATGATACTGTTTAATGAATTTGCTGCAAAAAAGCATTCTAATGAAATGTTGTGTGCTTAAGGATTCTGAATAAGGCATTTATTATTAGTGCTGCCAAATGATTAATTGTGATTAATTGCATCCAAAATTAGTTTTTCTTTTTATAAGTATATATAAATACAAACAAATGCATGCATATATTTAAAAATGTAAAATATTTTATGTTTATATGTTAAACATATAATATAAGAATATAAATATTTAAATGTATAGATGTAAGTATTTTGTAAATATATACTGTATGTGTGTGTATTTACATATGCATAATAAATATGCAGTACACACACACACATATGTATTTGTGTGTGTGTGTGTATATATATATATATATATATATATATATATATAAACAAATAAATATATTTTGGATGCGATTTTTAATCGCAATTAATCGTTTGACAACACTAATAATTATTTATTAAGTAGTAAGCCTCTAAAATGACAGAAAACTGTAATATGGCATGCATTACAGTAACAATTTTAATAGAGTGAAATGTTGTTTATTAGAAACCCATTTGCAGTGTCCTTGATTTTGTAGTTCCCTTTATAATTTCTGACTCTGTAAATTCCACCAAACCCCTGATTTCTTATTCACGGTTGAAGACCTTCATATTTATCAAGGACATTCATTTTGGCCGAACTGTAACCTGTGTCACAGGCGTGTATTTCTCCATCACGCGCCGCTGATTGAATTTCCGATCCGCTGCACGCATTGAAAGGGGTTGTGAAATATTCATACATGTGAACACGTTCAATTAGTCCCCTGAGATAGACAAAGCTCCTCGCGTGCTGCAGTTTGCTCTCTTGCTGCAGTGTTTGAAGTCTGAACATGTAGATTTTCTGTCAGTGTTCCTCTGAAGTGTGAGCGGAGTAGGCAGATGCCCCGCTGCGTTTGTCTCATAGTTTGTGTACCATATGGTACACGCCACCATCCTGTGCACATAATTAGAGGGATGCTTCTTAAATCTTTTTATTAGTACTTTATCTGAAAAAAATGTAAATCCCTTTGTTTACTGAAACTATAGACATGTTTATTTTTGTTTGTGATATAACACTTGTTGAATGATGCCGGAGTAGTTGCCATGGTATTAATAAAGCATTTTGAACAGTTTCTAATTAGTGTTTACTGTTTACTGAGTGGTACTATTTTTCTTTTTTCTCTATTATTATTACAGTCAGTAAATATAAATGTATTAATTAATTAAAAAATGTAATATTTGTGCATTTTAAGAAAAAAATTAATTAATGAAACTGTTTTTCAAAAATATTCAGTGCATTGGCAAATATATATATTTATGTTATATACGCATGTATAATATATATGTATTGTGTGTGTGTATGTATGTATGTGTGTGTGTGTGTATATATATATATATATATATATATATATATATAATTATTTCTTTTTCCTTTTTTCTTTTCTTTTTCTTCAGCTACTCACCAGTGCATTAAACAATATTTCACAATTTAAATGTAATTTTTAAACAATTTTAATAACTTGTAATTTTTTACATTTTTAAAAGTACATATATATATATACAGTATATATATAATATATATAATATATATAATATATATATACAGGTGCTCATCATTCCATTCAACAATCTAACCTATGTATATTGGATATGGCAGCACTGTAGTAAATTTTCGCAAATGCAGGGAACAGTGTATATGATCTCTGCTTAAGTGTTGGTTTCTCTCTCTTTCTATTAGATATGCTGGCAGTTGGTGATCCCAACCAACAAACCATACTGGCCATCTCTGTGGCGGGCGGTGCAGTGCTTCTGGTCTTGCTAGTAGCCTGTTTTGTTGTGAGTGGACGGTAAGAGTAATTTACTATTCTTTCTAGCTCTCTCATCTTATAGAGCCAAACCATACCTTATTCTTTGAAAATATCCCGACCTCAAGCGTACAGTCTTCTGTTTGATGAAAAGCAGTTAATTGCCAACTTTTACACTGACAGACTTGGATGAATCAGTGCTAATCTGAGTTGTTTAACCGTCAACAAATCCATACGAAGGATAAAGAAACCATGTTTCATTTAATCAGCGAAGAAGCGTAAATATGGATAGACAGAATCGAGCAAATGAGATGTTGTTATGTGTCTGTCAGTGTGTGTATGCCTTTGTATGTGTGCATTTACACAAAATCAAAAGGACACAAAATTGTTTAGCCTTCTGATTGCCTAGCGTGATCTGTAGAGATGAAAGCAAACACTTGAGAGAACAATTGAAGAGACAGACATAAGGGACAGCAAGAGTAGACGCTCTGTACTGCTGAGAATGAGGGAGCTAATGAAATGGAAATGAAAGGAAAGGGGGATCTGAGGAGATGAGGAACAGAAAGCAAAAAATAAAACGCTCTCAATGACATGAAATAGTAAGAATAAGTCATGAACTGATATTTGTGGATGTGCATCCTTTTGGTCGACCTTAGATTGTTATATTCAAAGTTGGATTTCAGTAATTTTAGTTACAGAAAATATAAATTTGTGTATAATATATATGTGTGTGTATATATATATCACTTTAATATATATATTGTATGCATATATATATATATATATATATGCATACACGCATTATATATTTGTGCGTGCCATGTATATTTATTATGTGTATATATAAATGCACACACATGCAGCATTTATTTTGAAAATATTTACATGTATGTGAATTTAGATATTGATATTATTATATTTTATATTATATATAAGTATATTTAATATACAAACATAACATATTTTTCTTAAATATTTACATGCATGTTTTTGTATACATTTATACATTTAATTATTTATTTATTTCTCTCTCATTTCTCATATATAAAATAAAAGGGCAGCTACCCCATATAATTTCTCCTAGCACTATTGCAGAAAGACTGGCATCGTTACAGCTTTTTATTTTAGTATTGACCGGCACTCGCATTCCTATTTCAAAGTCTGATTTACTAGGGTTTTTTCGACTGTTGGATGCTATATGATCCAGTATGTTGTAACACAGAATGAGATTTCCGTCTGCTTTGCAATTTGTAACCCATAATGCACTGTGACAGAAAGGTCCCGTAGGATGTGTTATGTCGGCCAAGTTTATGCCTGCAAGCCAAAACCTTGGTGCTGCCACCTCTTATTCATGGTTTCCACAACCCCCATCCCAATGCATGTGTGACTGCTTGTGGGAAGACCCTCATGGAAGCAGTAAAAACAGTTTTGATGCTGATCTCGAATGACGTGTTTCTAGTGTGGTGTGGAGGCCAATGAATCGTAATGGTGAGTGAAGCTAAACTCTGTAATTGCATTCAGTCCCTTGGCATTGGATTATACTAAGCTATATATACTGGACTTAACAAGGTATACAGTTCACAGTGCCCTCGGTTCTTTTACTGCTTTCAGAACCTCAGCTGAGCTTTGAGAGGGCGAGGCCTTTCCATTATTGACAGTTTGAGGTCATTGATTTCTGATTCTCTCGCCAGTTTTTTTTTTTTTTTTTTGTGGGAAGTTTAACTCATGTGGGAATCTTAAGCAAGATGTTAGGGTTTTGAATGCTTAAATTGAGCAAGGTCATGGAAGATCTTTTTTTTTATTTTTTTTATACAGCAGATTTTAAGATTTGTGACCAGTTAGGGCTTCTTGGAAAACCTGGAAATATCAAGAAATTGTAAAAGTGTGATAAGTTCTCGGTTTCTTTTTTTTCTTCTTTCAAATGTAATCATTTATGTCTGGAACAAATCATGGAAATGCATTGGTCAGGAGTGACAGAAACACTGTCCCATAAGTTCATTTTCTGTTTGCACACCAAAGTTGAGGTTGGTCAGAGAAATATGAAGAGTTCAGGCATGTTTAGTGTGTTCAACTTTGTTTTTGCACTGATTTGGGCTCCCAGTGATTTGGAATTGGCCGGCATTCTGATACTTGATGAGGAAAACACAGCTTCGATTGGCTTGTGATGATGCTGGCAGATGGTCTTCGTTTGTCTTTCACTTTCCCCCTATTTTCTGCCTATTTCCAGGAAAGCAATTAAAAATGAAGGACACCCTTTAAAGACTTTAAAGATCCTTGTGATTGTTTCTGTGGAACGTTTCAGTACAACGACAGATGCCGCGGTATGTCTAGCAGGTGCCTACTAACCAAAGCCGCGAACATTTGCAAATCTGAGGAGCAGTGTTTGCCAGCCATGAAAACGAGTTGAAGACTTCAAGCTTCTGATATTAAAACAATTCCTTTTACCTCCAGTTGGACGGCCTCCAAACCATTCGCTAATGTTCATGTAGGATGGAATTATTGCAGTTTAATAATGAAATCTAGAAGCCACACGGCAGATTTCAGCAGGAGTGATAAATGAATTGTCGGTTAATATTCCATTATTGGGGTTATTGCATTTCTGATTAGTGGTTATGTGTTTGCGTTATGCGAGGAACCTTTTCGGCTTTTCACATCAAGGTTTGGCAGATTTGTAGTGCGCTACATCATGCACAAAAGGGGAAAAAAAATGATACATAGCTTAATAAAATAAGTACACACCATATAACAGCTGCTCTCTAGTGGTTGAATATTCTATGGGACTCTCGGAAATGAGTAAATGATTCAATTCTTTGAAATTGTACAAAACACAAATTATCCAGTTTAGACTGCAAACATCAGTTTAACAAAAAAATGGTGCCCCAGTTGCTCTTTCTGCTTGGTTTTACTTGAGAGCATCGCATAAACAATCGATGAGTAAAAAATGTCTTTGTAGCAGCTGGAAATGGACATATACAATCATAAACAGAGAGATTTCAGTGCCACATTTCTCTTTGTGTAGAGAAAAAAACCACAGTATGGTCTAACTGATGCCATTTAGGGGAAGTAGATTTCGTTCACAATCTACCATCGTGAGTGAATGTAGCTTGTAAATGTGTTTTGTTATTCAGTTCTTTGTTTCAGTAGTGTAGTTCATGCTTTGGAGGAACAGCCGAGGGCTTAATGGGTCTTGTTCGGTTGATTTAGAGCAGACATTACCTGTATCTCGCCCTTGGGTTTGATACCGTACCGTGTCGGTTTAGTCAATCCATTTGTATGTGTTTAACAGAGAAATATAGCAACATGTGCAAGTACACACACAAAATGGAATTACTATGCCATTCTGAAATGGTTGCATGAGCTTGTTCGGTTGTTAAACAGGGTTGTTGTTGTTTTTTTCCCATCTGGCTATTCCAGTGCCTTTCCAAGTAGAAATCGCTGGCTGTGTAGCCCCTGAGCACATCATGACTCGCTCACTCTCAGCACGCAGCTTCACTTAGAATTTCATTTCCATGCGTTTGATGGCAGGCCAGCTGTAGATGTGTCTGGACGCGTCAGCAGAACATTCTGGAATATGTAAGTGGATGATGTGTTGGATGCATGTGCAATGACTGGAGATGAGGATGCACCATCAATCAGCTCGATTCTCTTCAGGATTTCAATTAGCTTAATGAACTCTTCTCAACTGATAGAGTCAGTGTTTTTAAAACACCTGTCAGAGAAGCTTAGAATTTATGAGTGTCCATTTCCTCCACACACACGATCATTTCCTCTTTTTGTAATTAGCCTGATTGTAAATCTATAGGTAGGAGGGAAGGTTTACAGAGATGTCCCTAGGAACCATATTGTCAATTTCTGTTTGCAAAAAAATCTGATTTACTGTTATCACTCTCTGTTATCTTACAATTATGACTTTTTGTATTGTAATTTTGAGTTCACATCTCACAGTTCTGATTATATTTTTCAAAATTGCATGATATAAACTGGAAATTCTAGCTTTTTGTCAGAATTGTGAGATATTAACTCGCAATTGTGAGTAATGAAGTCAAAATTGCTAGAATTTTGTTTTTCTCACAATTTATCTCACAATTTTGTGAAATAACTGTGAGTTTAATTATTAATAATTAATTAATAAAAATAAATTGTGAGTTTGTATCATGCAATTCTAAGGGGAAAAAGTCAAAATTGTGAGATAAAAAGTTGCAATTAGATGAAAAAAACAAAACAAATATAATTCAGTTGTGGACATGGGCTTCCACAATTTTGCCAATATTCCTCTTGTAAAATTTTGTATAGAAAATATTACAAATAATTGGGAATTACTTTCGATTAGGGATGCTCATTTAGGTTATTTCCCGTAACCGACAACTGACGCTCGTTCACCAATTATTACCGGTTAACCGACAACATTATTTAAATTAGAATTTCATTTAATTAGAAAGGATAAGCGATAATATTTGTTTTCTGCAGATTCATTGTACACGTGCAAAAACTAGCAAACTACAGAAGACGAAGATTTACGTGATTTCATATCATACGCCTGCACTTTTGCGACCAGAGAAAAAACATAAAGGATAAACAGGCCTATACGAGAAATATATAGCTATTTTACATAAATAATAAATCAAGAAAATGAAAGAAAAAAGTTGGCAACGGTCACCCAATTAATGTCGAAGATGGCAACGTCCATAAAAATCACTTTCTGACATGACAGCAGTCCAATCATCAAACCTTCATTAACCCACAGCAGCTTTGCGCGGAGAGCGGAGCATATAAATCGTGCACAGAACACAAAACTGACGAGAGCGGCTCCGGCGGAAAACTGACAAGATCTAATAAAACTTTCAGATGACATACAGCTAATTTCTCATCACTATAAGTTACCCAAAACACGCATAAAAACAGCCAGTAGATGCGCGTTGGTGCAGCAGAGCGGCTCTCTTTAGCAGTGTATGACGAGTCCTGTTCCGTTCACACAGCCCGTGTGCTCCGAGATTACGATTGTTAGTGCTGAACATTTCCGGGTGAGTTCTGTTATAGAACGCGGTGGTCACTCCCTGTATTAGGACTCAACAACTGTGTTCTGCTGCTTTGTGAACGTGGCGAATAAAACACAATTTTGTATAGACTATGAGTAGGTAAAATACTGAAACTTAAACAGTTTAACTGATTGTATTTATCGGTCAAAATTCATATCGGTCAGTTAACAGTTAGTACATCCCTACTTTCTATGTTTTTGGATACAGTTTAAATCATAAGTTATTATTTACAGTAAATATAAAAGACAATATGTTTTATTATTGTCATTATAGCAATCTTTATTTGTTTGCATTTTAAAATCATAAGATTATATTATGACCTCTCAGTTATTATTAAAATATAGCAGATGTAATGATTTATTTAGGTCTGTTCAATCTGTCTTCATCAGATGTGTCAATATGTCCTTGTTCTTCCCTAAAAAAGTTAGCAAAATTACAAACTTCTGGAGAGAAATCATTCATAATTCATGATATTGACTAGCAAAAGTTACGGCTCAAGGATGTGTTGACGCAATCTTTTCAGATTTTTTCAGATAAAATACATGCTTCAGTGAACCGTTGCAAATCAACACAATCCTTTAGGAGAACAGGCAACATGCAAGGACATCAGTAGAATTTTGTTCTGTTGTGCATGCCACCCTACTGGGATGTACTGACCATGCCAATGGCTTGGCATGTCCTTGTAGCAGGTGAAAGCCAGTGCTGGCCTGCCGTTTGCTACATGCTGAACAGATCTCGAAACCCAGCTGGAAGCTGCTTTACCTCATTAGCTCAATGAACTGGAATATCATTATGTAATAAACTAGTTTGAGGGTCAGAGGACAGAGTTACCACATTAAAACGACAGTGTTTTACGCTTTTAGCACATCATCTCATGCTGAGGATGTTTGAGGAAACCACTTGGTTCTTTGTCTGATGGGATCTAGTTTGTATAGCCACATTATTCATGTGCATATAGGCTCAAAAACCAATTATGGCAAAAGAAAAAGCTTGCAAGTGATACACCATCGGAACAGCTTGTCACTGGTGGAGGATCCTTAAAGAGACAACTTTGTATCTTATCTACACCTAAAAGATGCGTACTAGTACCTTAGAATATTATGTAAATTTGCTTACATCCCAGCATTTAGTACTTAAAGGGTAACTCAATATGATCAATAATATTGTCTTGACAAGCACTTAATTTTTCTCAATTTCACCATTAGATCTTTCTCTAAATGCTTATGGCAAACTCTGAGTCAGATTTCATTCATTGTTTCCTCAAGCCGGCCAGACAGTTTAAGAGTCTCTCTGCTTTAGCACCATGACACCTGACGTCCCTTTCTCAGAGGCACAGAGAAAGATATGAGCCCTGTCAGCAGATACAAAGCTGCACCGCTGCACTGTCACCTGCAGATACAAGCTCCGCACTGTGAGAGCAGGAGAAAGACAAAAGAGAGGAAGAAGAAAGAAAAAAGAAACTGGGTCATAGACAAAAGGGCTTCCAGCGGTGTAGGGCTGCGAAACGTCTTTATCACCGCACAAAAGGGATTTGAGGAATGCTTCGGAGTTGAAAAATGTGTTAATTGCAGAGTCCTAGACGCTAGTCTGTCAGGTTTTTTTTTTTTTTTTTCGTTTTATCCGCCGTTATAACAGAATATGCAAATAGCCCCGCAGTGTGCATATTGCATTCAAATGAGTGACAGGAAGGTTGAAGGGTGGGATCACGCTTCACTTTAGAAGCTCCCAGGTCTCCCGCTGCGGCAAGGGAAGTGTTTCATCAGCGCTGCGGCAGGTGCAAGGGGGAGGGATCCGTCTGCGGGACCTCGAGGGACGACGGAGCAGGTTAGAGAGCAAGCGGGGTCTGTTTCAGAGTCGATTTACTCTCCCTGATTACCACATGCTTCAGTCGGGTGAACCCCTCCAGCCCGGCGCCCCCCGTGCAAGCATGTTCCACTTAATAGACTGTGTTTCGCACATGGGACGGTTAAAGATCGGAGGGGTTGGGGGGTTGTACCTGCACACAGATGCACACTAGGCCCCAAGCATTTATTTAGGGGGGTACGTGTGTATGTGTGGCTGATGAACAGGTGGGGTCTCTCTTGAGACCCCCAGTCTCATTAAAAGCAGCAGAAAGGAAACGACACACATGTACCTCTGAACCCCCCACCAGACGGGGCTGTACAACAGCTGAAAGGGAAAGATTTACCCCCCGCTGCTCCGTAGGGAGATGCAACAGACCGGATTAGAGGGGGTATGAATGAACCCAGTGGTCTTCCCATTATGTAATAGACCCCTAGGTCTGCTCTCGCCCCAACCCCGGCCTCGGGGCCCCGATGCTTTGACTGCTCTTGAGCAGCTGAGCATGCTCTGGCTCTTGAATGAAGGGCACTCTGTATCCTGTATTGATTAGCATTGTTAACCGTGTATAAAATCAATACCAGAATCAAAATACTGGTAACCCTGACGCATGATCGTTTCCACAGCTGCTCCAGGAGTATTACTAGCTTAGCGGTTTGATTGCAGAGGTTCTGTGATTTCTTACTGTCATTATGGGCTGATTGCAGTGCGGTATTCAGAGTCCTTGAGTGTCATTTTAAACCGAATCTGTCCATCTATCCATTTGTCGTTCCAGGAGTCACTCAATCATTCTATCTGTTATTCTGTCAGCTGATGTATCTTCTGTTCTAGACATCGTTCTGTCAGTCACTATATAGTTATATCATTCTGTTAATTTAGATGTCATTCTGTCTGTCATTGTCATTGTGTCATTCTATCTCATGTTCTATCACTTATCTAGTCTAGATAAAGTTAAATCAGTCTAGACATCGTTGTCAATCTAGGTATCATTCTATTGTTCTGTCTGTCATTTTGTCCATCTATCTGTTGTTCTGTCGTTTTGTTGTTTTAACTTTCTGTTGTTCTATATTCTATCTTTCATTCAGTTGCTCTATCGTTCAATATATCTATTTCTGTCCATCTATATATCGTTGCTTGATCCTTTTGTCTTTCCTTCTATCACTCTATTGTTCTGTCTGTCTGTTCTATCATGGTTTTGACTTGTACTGTCGTTCTATCATTCTAGATACCTGCTTTCTTAAATACAAATTAAATTCAGTTCTGTCTATCATTTTATCAAAACGAAATTTAAATTGCAGTATTTGAACTGGAATTAAGGAATCATAGAGTGTGGCGTCTGTCTGCTCATCGCATTTTAAAAAAGTCAGTTTAAAACAAACTTTAAAAAATCTGCTCATGACTGCTGCAATCCGCTCTGGTAGTCTAGCTGGTTTTGGATGCAAGAAAGAGTCCAGTGTGAATTCCCCCAAAGGCATTTGATTCTCTCTCCACTGTGGACCTCTTAGCTTTCTTTACCTGCAGTTAGAGGAAATGCCTTGCATTTTGTCATCTGCAATAGCACAATAGAGACTCCAGCCTGCTTTTCTATTCATAAGTGGATATTCACCCATATTATTGAGCCAATGTCCTCTAGAAACCCATTTTGGATGGCTTTTTCCACCCGGTCCCCATCAAACGTCCCAGTCTGTACACAATCTGCAGCCATTCTCCACATTTCAACATGCTGTATAATTACTATGGCTACTCAGCCTTGGACATTACATTTTCTGGCAATTCGTTCTTGTTAAAGACATGGCAGGAAAAGCGAATGTGTGAGCGTGTGTCACTAAGAGGATTAAATGAATAATGAACATAATTATCAGTCCTACGTTGGCCACCTTTCCTCCCCAGTGTATTGGAATATTCATTATCTGGGGCATTTCCTTATTCATGATCCCACTGTGAGAGGAATGATGTAGTTAATGATAAAGTCAGAGGTGACAGGATTGAATTTTCCCGCTGCTAAAGAGCGGATTACAGCAGTGAAATCCTTTACTAGGTGGGAAAACCGGACTCTAAAGGCACATTATGGTTAAACTACATTGTAAAAAGATGATATATGTGACCAGACCAGGCCTCTGTAGATTTGATTTTACGGTCATCAACATTTTCGTAGTCTTGGGGGATTGCTTGGTTGATTGAGTGTGAGAGAAAGCATGTATTTCATTGTGTCGGTTTGTTTTAATTGTGCTTATTCTATTGTTTCAGGCGCTGTGGATATATTAAAGCAAAGCAAGACCCTGAGGAAGAGAAAATGCAGTTTCAGCATGGACGAGGTAATGCACACAGGGGTTTTTTTTGTCTTGGAAAATAACTCAAGCCTTTTAAGAGTAATCAGCAAAATATTGGGCTAAACTTTTTAAGATGTCTAATATAGTGCGTTCAAAGAACATAGTTTGAGATATGTCATTAAATCAGCATTGTATTTTTCCTGGCCAGACCAACGGTGAATATAATTCAGTCTGGCTGGATGGATGAATAAAGAAAATGCATGTTTTTCCAGCAAATTGTCGGTTTGTGAACAGAGCGATGCATCTGCTGATAAATGATGTCTCTGATCGCTCGAGTTGCCTAATGTGTGTTTTCTCTAATGCCACTTTTCCTGCCTGCCAAAGACAATGTTTAATGAGGTTGAAAATGCAGCACTCCCCTTCTTTTAGGAAAATGGATCGTTCAGTCTAGGTAACTAAAGTGACTATAAAGTAACCTGACCATTATCCTCCTATTGGATCTTGTGTTACAGTCAAACTTCCAGAGACCCGCACATACATTCACCCGCACACATATGAGGACCCCAACCAGGCGGTGCGAGACTTCGCCAAAGAGATAGAAGTTTCCAACATACGGATTGAGAGAGTTATTGGGGCTGGTAAGTCAAAATAAATAGCCTCAAAACATACCCTACTTGTGTAAGCCACCTGAAAAACTCTCAAAGCGATTGTAATGCAATGAAGTAAGGGATTGAGGTTAAATTCAATTAATTGACAGCCTATTGTTTGACTCCCAGGTGAGTTTGGAGAGGTCTGCAGTGGCCGTCTAAGGCTGCCCAGTAAGAGGGAGATCCAGGTGGCCATCAAGAGTCTGAAAGCTGGATATTCAGAGCAGCAGAGACGTGACTTTCTGAGCGAGGCCAGCATTATGGGCCAGTTCGACCATCCCAACATCATTCGACTGGAAGGAGTCGTCACCAGATGTAAGCATTTTCATCCAAAACGCATTTGCGCACAACGTCTATTGCTGAAAATAGTTTGTACCCCCTGTGTTTTCCACACAGAGATAATTGACCTTACAATCTTATCTTCAACAAAAACCAAATAGCACGGTTCATGAATATTCATTCGAATAAATATGTATGACAATATTTATATCAGTAATTTTCTGCCCTACTTCTACTTTAGAATACAAATGTGCTATGACAGTATGCCTTTGAATTTGCTTTTATCGCTTTGAATTATCACTCTAGCCTGTAAGATAATGTCTTCAGAAAGGTCGTAGATAACACATCATCATGGCGAGAGTTAACTTAAATTGGTTGTAGAAAAAATAAAATGAAACAACTGTGCATTATATAAACTCATATTAGGTCTATATTACTTCTGATTGCTTGTATTGCTACTCATGAGAATCTGAAATTGATGCGTGCTGCCTGCTTGCTGATAATAAGGATGCTAATATGGGTCATGATTAGAATAGCGCTTCTGAACCTGAATTTGCTAAGTATTCTGTGAGTTTTCATTTCTATTGTATGCATTAAAAAAAACGGTATCTTACAACAGGTGTTTTGGTCACTATTGCACGATAATTTCCTCTACTGATTTCTCTTTAGGATTTTTTTTTCCCTCCTTCAAGTCTCTGTGGATTAGACTGACAGGCTCTTTAACAAAAGGACCATCCATATTCATACCAGCTGCATGAATATCGATAATACAAACATATAATTGGATGTGAGTTTTGGGAGGGATCATGAATATTCAATGTCAGAATTATTAACATTAATCCTCTCGACATTTCCTCCCAATTCCTCTTACTCGTGCAAAATGCTAATGGTGGCCTTTAGTTTGATTCAGTTCAAATAGTTATTATTAATGTTAGCGGTTCAGCTTTTCCTTTCTTATTAAATAAAAGTACAGTCATTTTCCTTTTTTTAATTCTGTGAGGTTACAACATAATTATGAGGTTATGAAAAGTCTTGAGTCAACAAATATGTCAGTGAAAGGCTTTCATTATTATAGACTTGGATTGTCCGAATGTACACAGACTTCCTGTGTTCCCTCATAATGGCTCTTAGTCATTAACCTTATGGCAATTAGAATATTTTACATGGAAATAAGAATTTATTAAAAAAAACTTTTTGTTGTAGTGTATAATTGAAAAAAACATGTATGCAGTTATATGCCTCCAGAAGTAAAGACGATGGGGCAAAGAATGCATGATGGATGAGCGTAGTGATATCACACAAGTGTTTTTGTCACAAATAAATAACATGAGTGGAAATGTGATTTTAACAGTTTAGTAAATAAGAAGTTAATGGTGTTATATTTTTGGCCAATTTTGTCTCAGAAAGTTTCATTTCTCCAAATCTGTGTTTTTGAATGAATCATGTGAACCAGTGAATCAATGGCCAATTCATAAAGAGAGCCAATTAGTTGATTGAACGAATCAGTCACTTGAACGAATCGAATGAATGAATCTCTCACTTACTATGTTTACCACCACACGCTGGGAGTTTTAGCTTCTTATTTAGAGTATAATTACATTTTTAAAAAATCTATATTAATACAAAAAAAAAAAAAAAGAATTAAACGGATAGTTTATCCAAAATCCCATTGTCCTTTATTCAAGCCTACATGACTTACTTTCTTTGGCAGACATAAGAGAAGATATTTTAAAGACATTAACAAGCTGTTTTAGTTACATAATCGTTTATGTTCTATAGTTTATAGTATATAATCCATAGCCTACTTGATACTTTTCTCATTAAGCCAAATTTAACTTGTGATAATTTAATTGGCATATCATGATAGCCCTAACATTCAAATATATGTATTAATAACTGTATGCACATTTATATACAGATTAATAACCATGGTACGCAATCCATAATTTAGAACATTCCTGATTAATAAACAACTGAATAAGAATAAATGATGCATGGACGTACAGTTGCATGAGAACCTTTTCTCCATACGTACAGTATGCAAACACAACTGTACTCAATTATTTGCAAAATAAAGCTCAGGGAAAATATCATATTACGTATCTTCCATATTGCTCTTTCTGGCAAGTAATATAACACACGTGTGTGCGTGTGTCGGTTTGCAAACGAGTCCTGATCTGCTGCTGATTGGGTGAGATATGATAGCTGGAGTAATTTCACAGGTCACAGATCAGCCTGATGGTGTAGGGGATGGGGATAGGAGAGGTCAGTGACCTCTCGCACTGCATTACAGAAGCAGCTGTCAATCCAGCCCCCTCCTCGTACGCACAGACTAATCACAGCGCTGATGGAGCCGAGCGGAGATGCATTAAAGAGGCTGAAGAGTGTTTATGCTGCCTGATGGAGCGCCGGCGAGAAAGACAAAGAGTTTTGCGCTGTAATATGAAAAGCATCTGTCACGTAACACAGCTTTCGGAGAGGCGCTCTATCATTACCACCTCAGACGGAAAAAATTAGACTGTGATTGAGCTTTTTGTAATGCAAATGTGTCAGCGGCTCAGAGAATTGAATCAGAATAGACCTTAATGCCCCATTCAGTTCTTTATCCCCCATCTTTGCAAAAACACAGAGCTGTCATCGTCTCTATTATAAACCCATTGTGCATCTAACCATCAGATTAGCGGACTCCAGTCTGCTATCTGATAACGTTTGCCATCCGTGGCTGTATTTTCAGGTTCATTCCAGCTGAATCCTCAAGAAAAGTTTTTCTTTGTGCCATCAACAGCAGGAACAATAGATAAGCGGATGTCATTTCTAAATCATTGAAAGTATTGCTTTGTTCAGAGTAATGTGTGCTTTAAAGCTAGAGCTTAACTTGTTTTGAGCCCTAAAAATTCCTTTGTGCTCTGATATTTCATTTTAAATTGCTGTCATTTCATCAAATTCCTCCAAAGCATGTGATTACAGATGATGTACAGAGTACATACTGGTCTTTAATGGCAAATTACCTTTTAAAAAAATGCATTATTAACTATTATCATGTATTAACTGAACTTTAATTTAATTTAAATTTTTTTATACTTGATTTTGGTTTATACTTTTTGATTTATTTTTTATTTGCATGTTAAATTCATGTAATTTCCTCAAATGCCTCCAAAGCACATATTTCAAAGGGGTACAGTTCTTTTAGGGCATATCACCTTTTTCAGGTTCCCATAAATACATGTACGGATTCCTTGCTCCTGAGATAAAATAACCATAATTGCGGCCTTTCCACAGTGGTTACACATTTAGAGTGATTGGCTCACCATGGGATACAGTGGATGTTTTATTATGTGTGCATGTGTGTGTGAATATTGTCTAATTGAAGCACTTCTAAAACTGCTGCAGCATCAATCACCCTTGAATGTGCATGCACGGATAAGTAGCTAGGTAATTTCATTAACTACCTACAGTATCGGTAAAACCTTCAGCCATAGAGTACAGAAATGCTTGTTGGTTTGATCCAATAATGCAAACAACGCATTGTCAGGAAGATGTTGTGCACTATGCTTGTATATTTCAGTATGGGTGGCCAGAGGTTTGCAGGTTGAGGTAAGGAAGCCAGGTTATCCAGCTAGCTCAGTGTCAAAATAATTTGTCCCACGTTGATAAGCTAATGCACGATTCTTTCGGATATCCTTCACCACGCTTGTCGTGTGGCTTCAATTCTAAAGGGTGTGACTGATACATGTGTGATTTACTTACAGTGACAGCGAGGACATACAGTGCAACCCCCATTCATCTGTAACCACAACCGGCAACGTCTTTGGGCTTGGTGCTATAAATAGCTTGTTAGGGCTGAATGGGGTTTTATTGGATTCAATTGGGTTTCTATTTTTTGTGCTTTGCTGAAGTAAAGATTACAAAGCCATAATGAAACCATTGACTCTTCGCTTGTAGCCTCACTCGCAAATCTCCAGTCTGCAGGCTTAAATTGTGTTTTAAAATTGACAGGGCAGATGTCTTGTTATCTTTGTCCTGAAGGTCTTCTGCTCACAGTTTCTTTTATTGCTTTTATTTCTTGTATTTCAGCGAGAGGTGTGCAAAAGTTACAATGCAGAAGCTAGTGATGTCCGTCTGTGTTTACATGGTGGTAGAAGTGGTGCTTCAAACAAAAAAAAGCTTTTAATAACTACTTACAGGGACAATATGTATATGCATAATGTATGCACGTAAATACAAACATCGCTTTTTTTTTTTTTTAATGTTTGCTTATTAATTGGATCAGTCTATTTTCAATTATTTATCAATTGTTTGGCATTTTCAATTTAATTACTGTGATTTTAATGTAAAAATAAAAAATAAAAAAAATGTAATAATTTAATAATAAAAATATTTACAGGAACAATATAATAATGATATAATATAGATAATCAAATAGTCAAGTGGAAATAAATGTTAATATTTTTGTATATATTTTTTATTTGTTTGTTTTCTGTGAAAAACCTGAACCAATTTATTGTATTGTATTTTTATTTTATTTTATTTTATTTTATTTATTTATTTATTTTTTTTATTCACCTTTTTCAGGGTTCAGCCTTTTGTGTTTTGGACATTTACTGTAGTGTATATTGGCTTACTACAGGATTTATTAGATTTAATTTCATTTAATTAAATTTTTTTTACATTGTATTTAATTAATTATTTTATTTTTATAAAAAAAGAAAAACACATAAATAAATGAATAAAATTAATAATTTATATAAACAGTCCCTATGGCACAGACTGCGGTTACGTTGCTTCCTCAACTGCACAATGGTGATACCTCAAGGATCACCTCGCAGCTTTCCGACCTATAACCTGTAAAGCTAAGTACAACATACAGGGCTTCTCACAGAAATGGAGAGCGTCTCTAAGGCTAAGCAGCATCTCATGCTGGCGTGCGTCTGGTGCCCCGAGGTAAAGTTTCCAGCGCACGTTACATCCATCAAGCGTCTCTGATAATCAGAATAGATTAGCATGTACTCTTCCCTGTCACATGCGAAATGAAAAGGGGGGGGGGGGGTCTCTCTGACTGACAGCATGTTATTTGGGTGGAATCAAGGGAGAATTTTTAATCACTTTCAGCAACGCAGGTGCGAGCTCCCCATATGTGCCTCCCGCAGCTGTGTCTGCAACATAGAGAAGAAGTGAACACTTCTCCCATTAGCAGATCTTTACACCCCTTCATCTTCAACCCCACCCCCCCTCCGCCATAGGGGCAATTAATCACCACACCCCCTAAAAACTTCCCCCCTCACATGTCTCCCCCCTTCATCATCCTCCCTCCTAAAGGAACTCATTACCATTTTAGGTATTTCTGGACATTCTCAGTGGACAGCTCGCTCTAATTATCTGCCTGACTGTTATTGAGAGCTTTGATTAGGGGCTGTCAGTATGAGTAACAGGCAGCAGGTAGAGGCGAACCAAAGCAAGAACGAGGGGCTATGAAGTCTCTGGGAGTGGGGGGAGGTGTCCGCTCTCTTTATCTACATGTTTTTCGTTGTCAACTTGGAAATGAATTAAATATAGGACACAAAAGCGCCAGCCTCTTCCTGCCTCTCCGCTGTGTCTTTTCTTCTTTGCCTGTGAAAAAAATGAAACGTCTTTCTTTCTTTCTCTCTCTCTCTCTCTATTTTCCTCAATGTTTCACACTTCCTGTTTTGTCTCCTTTTTCTCCGTCCCTTAGGTAAGCCTGTGATGATAGTGACAGAGTACATGGAAAATGGATCTCTGGACACTTTTTTGAAGGTGAGCGTGCTCTATTTTGCTGTGTATGATGGAGGCCAATTTGCACCAAAGGAAATGCTGTGAAATATCACAGGAACACAAAGCAGTCTTCCGGCTCTTCCAGATTGGACTTGACAACTCGCGTGTTCACACCTCTCTATGCCTGGTCTTTCTTTGTGTCGCTCGGCTAGTGCATTGTTTACCAGTTTAGACCACCATGGTTTATGCTGGTTTGGATCATTATGTACTCGAGCAAGTCTTATCTGGTTAGATAGTCAACCAGCATGGTCAAGCTGATTTAGAAGCATTGTGGAGATACTAGCATAATGCTAGAAAAATATTGAGATTTGTATTATAAAAAAATAAAATTGCATAATCATTATACTTAAGTCAGAGGAGATTATTAAAACATTATCCTGAAAATATTTACTTAATATTACATTGGCAGTGTCTTACAGTGTCTTATATATATATATATATATATATATATATATATAGTGCCCTCCATTAATATTGGCACCCTTGGTAAATCTGAGCAAAGATGGCTGTGAAAGAAAAATCTGCATTGTTTATCCTTTTGATCTTTCATTCAAAAAATTTACAAAGTTCTGACCTATCCTTGAAGTAAAGCAATTGAAATGGGGAGAAAATCTGATTGTGAAATCATTTTTTTTCTCCAGTACTTGTTGGCCACAATTATTGGCACCCCTAGAATTTTTGATGAGTAAAATATCTCTGAAGAGTATTCCCATTCATATTCACAATTGTTAGCCCTCCAGGGGGATTATGAACATGAACATGATAATAAACACAACACACACATGTTATGGGGGGGAAAAGTTTATTTTGGTTGCAATTAATCACGATTAATCAATACATATGGAAATATTTCTTAAATAAATATATGTATGTGTGTTCATTTATATACACTGTACACATATTAGGCAAACACAAACTTTTATTTTGGATGCATTGATTAAACAATTTGACAAAACTAATATAATGTAAGTGAACACGTGTGTATACATATGTATAACCTTTGCGCTAACAAACCATCTTCCCATTATTAATCCTATATTACCATGCAACCATAGTTAACAATCAAAACATTCACGTTTTCTCGCCAGAGGGTGTAATGAAACATCATAATTTGGTTAGTTGGTTACTTACTTGCCATTGCTTGCATAAAAGCCTGAATGATTATACAGTGATTGCAGTTAATAGCTCGTGCCCTGTAACATGTGAGCAACACTATTAATTAGGGAGCCAATGAATTATGAATTACTCATGAGACACATGCAAACATGACCGACTGTGCCAGAATCCAAAGAGGTTGAACAAGGCAGGAAATAAGGCCACAGGGATGAGAATTTGACATGAGAACTCTTCATTTTGTGCAGAAACACGACGGGCAGTTCACAGTGATCCAGCTGGTGGGAATGATGCGTGGGATGGCCACAGGGATGCAGTACCTCTCAGAGATGAACTACGTGCACAGGGATTTGGCAGCACGGAACATTTTGGTGAACGGAAACCTGGTGTGTAAAGTGTCTGACTTCGGGCTGTCGCGCGTGTTAGAGGACGATCCCGAGGCGGCGTACACAACACGGGTGAGAGATCATGCTTCTGCTCTCAGGCCTCATTTTAACTAGATTTACTATGCAAGAGTTTTGTTGTGATATGTTATACTGCTTCGGCTCTTGGTTTAAAAGAAATATGATATTTGATTGCGAAAGAAAGAAAGCATCAAACACAGCGAGAGATATGCTTGCCGACCTGTAGTCTGGAAATGAGGTCACGCAAGACTGTCACAACAGCTATCCAGACTGATGGATGGCTAAACATCTACTCATTGAGAGTGTGTTCCTTTCGCTTCCTGTGAATGCGTTTGAATGTGGCTTTGCTGGAAGATGAGTATTAAAAATGAAAAAATAAAAGTTGGACCAGCATTCTAGAGCAAAAATACCAGGGAATGGCTTTTATAATTGAAAGGAAGGACTTCCTTTACCTCAGCCACCATGTTGAGTGTTGCAATTATGCCCAGTTATGTTTCAACAAGTGGCTTGTCACCTACTCAGTTGTCCAAACATTCATGTTCCATATGTGCTCTCTGATGTGACATATATTTCGATAAAAACTGCTTACCGCTAATCACCAGTTTTGGGCTGGGTACTCAGAAAAATGTAGCAAGCTACGCTAACAGTTAGCAAAGCTAAGCTAAAATCTCCTTTTTAGCCAAAGTAGCTACACGCTACATTTAAAAAATATCTTTCTATTAAGCTAATATTCCACAACTGTATGATAATAAAATAATAGCACTGCTAGCATTTTGCTAGTGAGCACTATAGCTTTGTTATTGGTAGTGAAGCTGCTTCACAACATCGCTAACAATTGATTTTGTGCTGTTTATCAGGGGGGTAAGATTCCCATTCGATGGACAGCCCCTGAGGCCATCACCTACAGGAAGTTTACATCCGCCAGTGATGTGTGGAGTTACGGCATTGTCATGTGGGAGGTGATATCCTATGGGGAACGACCGTACTGGGAAATGTCCAATCAGGACGTGAGTAAATTGTGAAATTAAATTATACCATAGTTGCACTGCACAAATATCTCACAGTAAATGGAAACATCTGGAAGTTTTAAGAATACATTTTGTGAGCAATAACCATTAGTGTTTTTTGTTTGTATTATTTATTTATGTTTGGAATTAGCTTTTATTTTATTCTTCAGTTATCATTTCAGTCATTGTGTTTATTAATATATATATATATATATATATTAGGGCCAGAACTCGATAAAAAAAAAATTCTAATTAATTAGAGGCTTTGTAATTAATTAATCAAAATGTATCGCATTTTAATCGCATATAAATATTTGACGTGAGAACAGTGAGAAGTAATTTTTTTCATATGGATTTTTAGTATACCATCGAATAATGACTGAATACATAAGCTTAAGCTACAAAATATTGTTTATTTTTGTTCAACCAAGTCCAACAGACCAGCAGTAGGATATTTAGAAGTATAAATACAGAATAGGAGTCTAAATTTCAGAAATTCAGGAACCCTATAGGTAGGTAGACCTTCTGTAAACTGTTTTTTTAAAAATAAAACACAATACTTTCAAGTAGGGATGCACCGATCCAGCTCGGCTGATATGGTTGTGCGTTTTGTCAGTAAAGCCGGTCCTGTAGTCAGCGGTAAATGCCATCAGGTGCGTGATTTCACATTGAGCCGTATATACTACACACAGCCGTTGTTCATTGAAGAGCTGCGCAAATCCACGCTGATAATGAACATGGCCAATCTGGATCGGCGCATCCCTACTTTCAAGTACATTCAGAACATTAAAAACGCTAGTTGGTTCTCCAGAATAATCGGTCCGAAGAAACTCATCCATTGAGAAACGTTCCACGGTGCA
>JAUCMU010000050.1:18374372-18388706 GCA_032275025.1 Enteromius treurensis
GCCTTTTTTGCGCATGCGCACTTTTCAAAAACAGCGTTTAGAATGGACGTGCAAAAATACATAATTAAATCGCTTTTAAATTTAGATAAAATGGACAAAATTGTGCCCAAGAGCATATTTATTTAAGCTCACATATCTTACTAAAAGAAACTATGCTTCTAACCACAGGTCCAATGCTGTAGTTCTGTAGTGCTGTAGCAGAATGTTCGTTTGAACTAACGTTATGCTTTCGGGAAACACCGAATCGTTGAACTATGCTGGTAATGACGGAACTTGGGACCATAGTAGGCTAACTATGCCTTTGGGAAACACACCCCAGGAAGACTATAATTATTTAGTGTTATATAATTTTATAATTTTAGTTTGTTTATCAATATCTGTTAATCATCAGTATTTATGTTGTATTTTATGTCAGCTTTATTTTAATTACCAATTTTTTTTTAATAGTTTGGGTTCACAGACAAGGCTTAAACCGAGTCCTTAAGATGCACACCAGTAATGTTTTTTTTCTCTGATGGACATTCATAAAAATAACTTGATCAATGGCCTAATCCTGACTCAGTCTGAGCCCTGTCTGTAAAACCAGGCCTTAGTTTCAGTTTAGCTAGTGAACAATAACAACACTTGTGTCCTTTTATACCAAACACATGGTTTAGAAAAAAATTGGGTTTTAGGGATTATAGAGAGAAAGAGAAAAGGAAAGGAAGAAGGAAACCTAAACCTGCAAATACAGTTGTTCCAAACAACCTAAAGAAAGAGAGTAAAAAGAATTGTTAGAGAGCCACAGAGCTGTGAATGTGCTGAAATTGTGACCCGCACACCCACACTACAGAGACTGACCTCCAGACAGTCATCAGTGACCACACTCATCTTTCCTGATTAGACAGTAGCACTGTTCTTCTCCTGAGCGGAGTCAACAGCAGTGACCTCTACTGCCCGCACAATAAGATGTAAATTTCGCCTGGCATCCCAGACGTGGGATGGAACGGAAGATATTTTAAGTGTACTGTTGTGAGCCTGCAGCTTTTGTATTTATACAATATTTTGAAAAGGACACAATGTGTTCAAGTGACCTATTATGGTAATTTGCAGTAATTCTCAAGAGCACCACAAAGTATTATTGGTGTCCTACTTGTTTAGTTACAGTACAATGCTTGTGGAATATAATTAAAGGATAATGTTCAGTCAGCCGGTCCTTACCGCAAAATAAACATTGACGGGGTGATCAGGTCGCGAATCACTGTGAAGAGATAATAAATACATAATAAATAAACCTGTGGTTGTGAAATATGAGAAGAAGAGGCTTATGAGCTACTAAAATTAGAATTTTGTCACTGTAATGTTGATGTTTTTAACAAACAGTTGGAATCAGTGGGGTCCAAAACAGCATTTGACTTTTATTGTGTCCTGAAATTATAATGGTTTGGAATCACTTGATTGTGAATAAACAAGCTATGTTGAAAGCCTGTTTATCAGTAATTTACCAGAAATATTTGATGACTGAATGCTGTGATCAACCATTCAGAGTCATGATATTGATTAAAAAATTTTTATTTTTTTTATTTTGTGTTTTCATACTAACTGTGTGACGCCATTTGTATCCAAAATGGTGGTGACATTTCTCCATTTCATGTTTTTCAGTTGCCTGTCTGCCTGTCATTTTGTGTCCTCCATAGTCAACTATCATCCATTTCTTATCCTGGGCTCTGACTGGTCTGACAGGTGTTGGATCAGTGGCGGTAATCCATCCTCCATTCTGTGTCTTTGCTTAAAGCTGCACTAGTTTCATATGAGTTTTAGCTTATCCTTTATTAACCATCCTAAATTTTGTGTCTGAACACAGGTAACTATGGAGAAAGTGGCATGGAGGCCTTTAAGGAGTTGGCCGCAGAGGAGGGTCTATGTATCGCCCACTCTGATAAGATATACAGTAATGCTGGAGAGAAGCACTTTGACCGTCTGCTTAAGAAACTGCGGGAGCGTCTGCCCAAAGCCCGAGTGGTCGTCTGCTTTTGTGAAGGAATGACTGTCCGTGGCCTGCTCATGGCCATGCGGCGCCGTGGGGTTTCTGGAGAGTTCCAGCTAATTGGAAGGTAAGGCTGAAAACCGTTCCGTTTCAGGGCAGGAGAAACAACATCACTCAAGATGTTTAGAAATAATTTGATCATGTGCGATCATGTCAGAGGAATAAATTGCAAGCTTCGGAAGAGACACAGAGGGCAAAGAAGTCAAAATGACACCCACACTGTCTTGCTCATGGTTATATCACAACTGAATCATCTTTGATGCTTTTACATATTGTGTGCGAAATAAGCAAATGTGATTCTAATACAGTGAATAATTATTAGGACGTATTACATGTTGCTTTAACTGCGTTTCATATTATGGCGAACGAAGAGAAGACATGGGAATGCTTGGAAATAAGTGTTGCTACCGAATACACAAGTTTCCAGGGAAACCAGATGAGATTAAATATGGACATTGTGAACAGAGGCGCTTTTCACACTTTTCACCACTAATGAATAATTTGTGATTCAATAGCTGGCTCATAAATCCTTGGAAATTGCATCCTGCCTTTGTTTTATGTGGTGTGAGTGTTTAAGTTTATGTTTGGGTGTGTGTGCCAGAGAAGGGTGGTCACTTGTTTTTAGATAGGGATGGAAAAGTGCCGTGGGCTGGGTATTAAATATTCAATCTCGTAGCTTCTCAGGAAATGTTTCTGATGCCAAATAACCAGTAGGCAAGAAAAAGATGATCCTTGGTCCCCCAACAGTGAATGCATCATGCAATCACTTGTGACTTGGAAATTAAAAATGTTGCAATATGTTGTTTGAGTGTTTTCATATAAATGTAATATAGAGTAGATAGAGGGGGAGAAGAATAAAAAAGGGGGCCTTATCGGTATTGTTATTAACTAAAAGTACAATTTTTAGAAATATATGTATTTTCTGTAACTAACATGAAACTGAAGTAAAAGAAAGTATAAGATGATTATATAAGATGAAAAGAAATAGAAAATGTTGTACTAAAAATACTAAAATTACTAAAAGTGGAAAAAAATTAATATATATATATATATAAAAAAAAACACACACATATATATATATATATATATATATATATAAAATATATAAATACATATATAAAATAATTAATTGGCATGTGGTCAATTAGTCAAACATTTAATTCATTATAACTAAGAATAACTAAGGTGAATAATGTTCAGTCAGTTTCATTATTGCAAAAGAAACCCCTGCATGATGGTACAAGACCCTTCAGATATCTCTTAAGTGGATAGACAAATGGGTAATCAGTGTTTGAAGATATCATCATGCAATCAAACACACACTTTCTGCACAGTTCTGGGTTTGATTTACAAATGCTATTATCCGATCAGTCAAACTGTCTGATAACGAAATCAGAGCAACGCTGGATAATATTCTCGGACAGAATCCTTGCAGACTTGAAGATCTGGAAATGAATTGTAGCAGCTATCTTGTTTAATCTATATCAAGGCAACATCTATAGCCCACCCACGTACGATCACAGACAGGCCATCATATTCAGCTAACAGACTTTCTAGGTCAAAACATTGTGTCTGGAGTCTGGATTTTTGTCTATTTTCGTATTTGCATGACCCTGTCTCATTCGGTTTACAGCTGGGTAATAGAAGCAAACATGTGTGTTTATATTATTACATGTTTGAGAGGAAAGGAGAGAGTAGTAGAGACAGACAGCAAAAACGCTTTTGGGAACTAATGGAGATTTATTCATTAAAACACCGTCTTGCATTGTCATGATAATTTGAATCCAAGCCTTCAAGCCAAGACAGTTGATGATGTGTATCTGAGAGAGAGAAAGAGAGTGATTAAGAAAAAGAGAGAGAGTGTGTGTTTTTGGAGAGCTCTTTTATGAAAAAGAGGATGAGGTCCAGGTGTTGTTCTCCTCTGCTTTGTTTATTCATAGCCAGCCCGAAACCAGGCTATGTCATTTTCCACAGCAGCAGAAAAACATTGACTTTGTAATTTCTAATCAACATCTTCAGTCTCATGGGCAGCTTCTCTTGAAAGCTTATTGCATTGGATTCCCCAGAAGTTGTTAAGCTACGCTGGGCGCTATGTTTGCCTCTGCCTCCTAATGATCATGGTTCATTCCCACCATATTTTTTACTCCTTATTTAGAATCCTATACAGCATGTGCCCTAGAGATATTTTCATAGGCACATACTATTGCTCTCAGGACAGAAAAACAACATCAGCTCCTCAGTATTTCAGCTGTGTCTCCAGCACTGTCAGGAATCCAAATTAAATGTTTAAACGGCAGCCCTCTCCTCCCCTTGTGCCTTCTGTGTTTCCAGTCCCAATAATCCTTTTGCGCTTTCCTCCCAAAACTCCTTCTCGCCTCTCATTACAAATTCAGTAAATGATATATTTTCAGAAAAGAAAATTCGAGGGTTTCTTCCTCTGCAAAACTCGCACCACGATGATAGACTAATGTTGGTAGTTCATGAGTGTTCTTCAGTAAGTGGTTTTTTGAGCATTATATACAGTTTCAAGGTTGCTTAGGTGGTTGCTTACATATTCAGTGGATTATATATATTATTTATATATGCTTTCACATGGTAAGGAATATATTAATTAGTATAATATATATATATATATATATATATATAATTTTGCTTCTTTTAAGTTTCTCCTTGCAATTTGAGTGTCCCTGAGAAGCCCTCTCTCTGCTCTGCTCATCCTTTGAGAATATTGCAGATTTTATTTTTCTGTAATCAGCTGTCATCTTGTCATTTTTTTTTAGATGTGTCTCCTAATGAATGTAAATTAGTAGTCTTATCAATGTGTCCCATTCACCAGGGGCCTATACCATGGTATGGCATGTTTCAGTTTAGTTCATACCAAGCCCAGGTATTTAGCAGTTTGAAAGTGGCTCAGTTTTTAGCAGTATTAATTACACTAGAGAAGGTTATGTTTTGGACCAATTAGCTGTGAGCAAAGTGGTATACATCTGGGACAATAAAGTCACTCTCCTTTTTCTCTTCATCCAAATTAAATTTCACTAGTTAAAGACAATATTGTTGTCACTTTTAGAGATTTTTTTTGTTTGTTTTATTTTATATAATATTCATATAATATGTAATTATCATAATTTTAATATGTTACATATAAACTTTATAGTCTTTTAAAATCCATTAATTATTAAATTGTTATATAATTATCAATTATTAAATTATTATCCAGTCTTCAGTCTCATATGATCCTTTAGAAATCATACTAAAATGTAGATTTTGTTTTGTTTTATTATTAATATCATAATCATCATGTGGATATCTGTAATGCATATATATATATATATATTAGGGCCTGGACTTTAACACGTTAATTTAGATTAATTAATTACACAAAAATAACGCATTAAATTTTTTAACGCATTTTAATCGCACTTATTTTTGCACCGTGGAACGTTTCTCACTGGATGAGTTTCAGGGTTACAGTTACAGTTTCTAATGTTCTGAATGTACTTGAAAGTTGGGATGCACCGATCCAGATCGGCCGATATGTTTGCGCGTTTTGTCAGTAAAGCCGGTCATGCAATCAGCGGTAAATGCCATCAGGTGCGTGATTTCACATTGAGCCGTATATACTACACACAGCCGTTGTTGACTGAAGAGCTGCGCAAATCCACGCTGATAATGAACATGGCCAATCTGGATCGGTGCATCCCTACTTTCAAGTACACTCAGAACATTAGAAACACTAGCTGGTGCTCCAGTATAATCGGTCCGCCGAAACTCATCCAGTGAGAAACGTTCCACGGCGCAAAAATTAGTGCGATTTAAATGTGCCAAAAATGTAACGCGTTATTTTTGTGTAATTAATTAATCTAAATTAACTCGTTAAAGTCCCGGCCCTAATATATATATATATATATATTTTTTTTTTTTTATTATTATTTATTTTTTTTTTTTTTTTATGTATTTCATCTAATATTTGAAGAATTTATTTGCAAAAACAGATTTTTTTACAATTTAAAAAAAAAAATTTTTTTATTGCACATTCCAATTAATTTCAGTCAAACTGCAGTTGGGTTATTTTGAATAGGTTAAAAAATAACACAAAAAATATATATATAACAAACTAACACAGTAAAGCACAATAAATCACATAATAAAAATGTTTTCTTTTAATGTAGATTTTCCTTTATTTAGAGTTTATTTTCATTCAATACTTTTTTTTAGTTTTAGTTAACTGTAACAGCTCTGTTAACCTTTACACCACTTAAATTTTTAAACTTGAGAATCCCTATCGATTTGTAATAAAAGCCCTCTGCCAGACCACTTCAGTGGGACTCGAATAAAAAACCCAAAAAAAAAAACCTCCCAGGCTTACAAAGGTAAAAAGATTAAATGCATCTGGAGGCTGAACATTTCCAGATTTCAATTCACAGGCCGCTTTAAAAGAGGGAATTTGAATCCGTGTCAGTGGGTTCTTGGCAGATTTTCCACACCAGAAACCATTTTCATTTATTTATTTTCACCTTGGGAAGAGATCTTTGCTCGGGATTTGGAAAGAGGCTGCTCGGAAAGGAGATTGAAACATTAGGGAATGATTCGAGCCTGTATACTCGACATGTTAAAATGGAGCACGAAAAACGTTTGCATGCTTGTTAGCGGATGCACTTTTATTGTGTCGGGGGTGGGGGGGAATTCAAAACTTCCATTCAAGGCGTAAACCACAAAATCCATCTGTCTTCCTTTCAATGCCATGGTAACAGGCAATAGAGCGTTTCGACGGCTACAGTCTTCAAGGCAAGAGTTAAGATAATACGAATGTTTGCATCAAGCTAGTTTATTCTTTCCCTTACGGCAGTATCATTTCATAAAAGAGACTAAATTAAACAGCTCTCCTCTTGCGCTAACAAAGACAGTCTCATCCGAAATCTCATTCTCACTTCAGTCACAGATGGATAAAAAAATAATTCATCTGCTCAGTATTCATGAAGTGTATGCTCTGCTAATGTATGATTTCTAATGTGGAATCTTTATCCCTCTAGGTTATAAAAGCTATAGATGAAGGCTACAGGCTACCGGCTCCAATGGACTGTCCGGTGGTGCTTCACCAGCTCATGTTAGACTGCTGGGAAAAGAACCGCAGCGATCGGCCAAAATTTGGGCAGATCGTCAACACTCTGGACAGACTGATCCGGAATCCAAGCAGCCTGAAGCAGCTGGCCAACACTGCAGTCTGGTGAGCCAAATGCCCTCCGCGGATTAGATCTGAATTCAATAAAGGTGCACCGCTGGGATGTGTGTGGCGGTGTGCAATATATTGCTCATGAAGAGCTTTATGATGTTTCTCAGGTGTGTGATAAAATCTGAGGTGTTTTTTTACAGTAATCCAATAAGTTCAAAATAAATGAAACAGATATCTGGCTAATCTAGATTGAAGCCAGATGTACGTCAGTACGAACTTCTTACTTCCAGTGCATGTTTCTTTCGAGCAGAAGGGGGGTTTTGTGGTGGTCTTGGCTGATATCTGATTGCCTGTCTATCCCTCTGCTGCATTTTGAGGGTTGCCAAATAGAAGACAGATGGGCGCTGGATTGTTTAGCCAGTGCTTGCCACAATTAAAACAGAATGTGCAAACTGAATTTTCCCAACAACCACTGGGAAAAATCTACCTTGTGCCCTTGCTATTAAATAAAATAGGTTTAGTTCTAAATTCCTCAGGACTGTTTATTATAAGGGAGGCTATGCAACAGAGAGGGAGAGAGTGACAGAGACATGATTTGGTGCAATCTTCTGGATCTGGAAAGCCTTACATGTCCAGGCAATGCTAAGCTTTTTATAAGCTGACACATGCTCGAATGAATGAAAAAAAACTAGTTTCTTACCGTTACTAAACTGTTTGTAAATGCTCACATTGAAAATGTAAGCTGAGAAAACTGCATTATCTAAATGCAATTTTAACAAAAACGGATGTGTACATTTGACATCCTCACAGACCAATGCAAAATGCTTGCTTTATGGCGATTATGAAATGTCATGGTATTATAAGTCCATTATTCTGACTGCACTTCCTCCTCCAACCATAGGGAGGACCCAGTGACTCCTGAGGCAGGGGTCAGTACAGTGGAAGACTGGCTGGATTTGATCAAAATGGGTCAGTACAAGGAACACTTCTCCAGCGCAGGTTACGTCACTCTGGACTCAGTTCTGTATGTCAGCACCAGGTAAATAAAAGCTACACTTTTTTATATTAGTATTAAAAGATTGATTGCATTTCGAAAGACAATCAACAGTGTTCTCAATGGTATATATCGTACCGCATACTAAGAATCAAACAGAGAATTTACAAACTATGCACTGCATAAAGCTGCAAAAAACAGTATGGCATTCCGCACATACTATAACATGTTGGAAACTGAATACTTGAAGATGGTGTTTACTACATAATGTTTTTATGAAAACCCCAAATTCTGTATCTCAGAAAATTTGAATATTGTGAAAAGGTTCAGTATTGAAGACACCTGGTGCCACACTCTAATCAGCTAATTAACTCAAAACACCTGCAAAGGCCTTTTAAATGGTCTCTTAGTCTAGTTCTGTAGGCTACACACTCATGGAGAAGACTGCTGATTTGTCAGTTGTCCAAAAGATGACCATTGACACCTTGCACAAGAGGGGCAAGACACAAAAGGTCATTGCAAAAGAGGCTGGGTGTTCACAGAGCTCTGTGTCCAAGAACATTAATAGAGAGGCGAAGGCAAGGAAAAGATGTGGTAGAAAAACGAGTACAAGTAATAGGGATAACCGCACCCTGCCGAGAATTGTGAAACAAAACCCATTCAAAAAAACATTGGGAAGATTCACAAAGAGTGGTCTGCAGCTGGAGTCTGTGCTTCAAGAACCACTGCGCACAGACGTATGCAAGACATGGGTTTCAGCTGTCGCATTCCTTGTGTCAGCCACTCTTGAACAACAGACAGCGTTAGAAGCGTCTCGCCTGGGCTAAAGACAAAAAGGACTGGACTGCTGCTGAGTGGTCCAAAGTTATGTCCTCTGATGAAGGTAAATGTTACATTTCCTTTGGAAATCAGGGTTCCAGGATCTGGAGGAAGAGAGGAGAGGCAGTGTAAAGGTCCAGTCTAAAGTTTCTACAGCCTGTGAAGGTTTGGGTTGGCATGTCATCTGCTGGTGTTGGTCCACTGTGTTTTCTGAGGTCCAGGGTCAACACAGCTGTATACCAGGACAATTTAGAGCACTTAATGCTTCCTGCTGCTAACCAACTTTATGGAGATGCAGATTTCATTTTCCAACAGGACTTGGCACCTGCACACAGTGCCAAAGCTACCAGTACCTGATTTAAAGACCATGGTATCCCTGTTCTTAATTGGCCAGCAAACACGCCTGACCTTAACCCCATAGAAAATATGTGGGGTATTGTGAAGAGGAAGATGTGATATGCCAGAGCCAACAATGCAGAACCCTGGGCTCTTATAACACCTGAGCAGTGCCACAGACTGATCGACTCCATGCCACACCACACTGCTGCAGTAATTCGGGCAAAAGGAGCCCCAACTAAGTATTTTGTGCTGCACATGCTCATAAGATTTCAAAACATCCCTTTCTTTGTATTGGTCTTAAGTAATATTCTAATTTTCCGAGATACTGAATTAGGGGTTTTCATTGGTTGTTAGTTATAATCATCAAAATGAAAAGAAATAAACACTTGAAATATGTCAGTCGGTGTGTGGAATGAATGTATACATTATACAAGTTTCACTTCTTGAATGGAATCAGTGAAATAAATACATTTTTTGATAATATTCTAATTATATGACCAGCACATGTATATAACATACAGAGTTAAATGGTGCAAACAAAAGTGTTATGACGTGAACTTATTACTTGGCAGCAACGGGCATCCAATTCAATTAGTTTGTTCAAGTATGAGTAAAAAATAGCTTTATGGTTAATCACACTGTGAATGGAAGTTAAGTGCATTGCATTACTGGATTCAATGTGTGATTTGCTTTCATGCATACAGAAAACCTACATACTGTAGACAATTAACACATACTGTAAAATAGTAGCACAGTAGTAAAGCATTCCAAATATACCAGATGTGTTGCAAAGTTTAATGCTTTTTACACAATGTACATAGTTACCTGAATACTGCAAGAATAGTATGAATTTTCTAAAGCATTTTGTGTTTCACTTCTCTCACAGTGAGCTGGATAAGATGGGTGTAGCACTGGCAGGCCATCAGAAAAAGATCTTGTCTAGTATCCAGTGTCTTCAGGCACACCATGGGTCTCAGGTTCAGGTATAGCGGCTCACCTCAACGCCCTCAAACCTGTTCCGCTTCCCCTGCCGAGGAGATTTGGAGCGACATGGAATCGTCTTGCTGCAAAATGACTGTGTTTTATCTCTCTACCAGCACTGAAGTTCATCAGCCCTACGGGAGAACGGGCCGGTACCTTCCCCTTTGTGATCAGCATCCAGAAAGGCAGTAGATTGCTGCAGATGTCCAAGATTGTGAACTTGGATATCTATCCATCCATCCAAGTGAATTAAGGACAAGAATCAACACCATGTGACATCACAGCACTGTGAACATCACGCTTCACTCCTCATTGTACAGAAGAAAGACCTTGAGAAGAAACACCGATTGTGTCTTGTGAATCTATTAACTGTTTTCCAGTACGATTTCCTTCAATAAGACGCTTAATGTGAACTGCGAGGGTGAGGAAACCTTCAGTGAGAGATGACCTTGCAAACTTGTGTATGTGGTAATAGTTTAGAAACCTTCTTTAGAAAGCAATGAAGCACTGATCTCTCTTTCGCACATACCCACACAGTTAAACGCTACGCAGAAGGGCCGCAGCTTGACCCCAAATGCCACTGCTCCCGTCAAGGCCTCGGCAGCGTATTCGGAATATGTCAATTCCACCGTGGAGATCCTGGAGTTCAGAGAGCCCACGCTTGTCACTTTTGACAAGTTCTGACATCCGATGTGCAGCAACAGAGAAAAAGGAGAGACGTTTAAGGAATGAAAAGTAAATGTTGCTTCACAAACAAGAGACTGGACAGCGTGGCGATGTCACGGAGAGGGCAGATGTCGTCCTTCCTTCACACTGGCAGCAACTTTCGGTCGTCTTTTTTCAACACGTTGGAGCCGCTTCATTTGATGTGGCTTTTCTTTGCGTATTTAAAGTATTTTGCCTCATTACATGCGTTTCATCACAAACGTGAGCGTCTTTTTTGGACTGAGGAAGGATATGTGTTGAGCATTTTATGAGGGAGACTTTATTCCTAAATCATCCTGGTGTTGATGGAGCTGCACTCGGTGGACTGGTGAACCTGTGTTTGTGTTGGACCCCGTTTAGCTTAGATGGTTATCGAATGCTTGGTACCTTCAGATTGAATTTCCATATGATAACAAAATGGAGGAGTTTAAACGTTTTTAGAATACAATTTCCATGTCATTTCATGCACCATGTCCACAATCCCGTGTAAAAAAAAGGTGTCCACAACAGATGCTGGCGCTTTAAAAATAGCTTCATCCTACATTTTCTGGTTTCTCGCCTCATGTTTCTTGGCAGAGCTTTTTTCTGCGCTTGGAAATGTGTGATTGAAGAAGAAATGATTGTATCGCAGTAGAACTCGAGACATTGTACAGTGTTGGTTATTGTATTTGTACAGTAATGACTTGGTGTTTTGAAGGTTTTTGTCAGTTGTAAATTAAGGCAAGGTGGTGACTCTTATTTTAACCTTCAGCTCAAGCTTTGGACAGACGAGGATTGTGAGGCTGTAGAATGTAATGGATAATTTAGCTTTAAGGTGTTCGGGAAAGTTAAGCATTCTCAGGATTGTTGTTTGTCACTGATACACGATTCAAGATGGCTGCAGATCAGACAGAACTGCCAACTCGGTTCTGGCGTCGAAACACTTTCTGTTTGATGGTTACATTGTTCTTATTTATGTTTTGTCATCACAAGTCGTTCATTTATACAGTAAAAACACTTTTAAACCTCTGTTTTTGTCTTGTTTTCCAGTAAAAAACAAAAAAAAACAAATCTAAGATTCTAAATCTTATGTTCAGTATTTTAATACTTGTTTTCTCTCTGAAATACACATTTTTATGGTCTGAAGAAAATGTTGGTTTAATGAAGAAAAAGAAAAAAATTAATTTAGGACACTTTGGGGGGAAAATACGTTAAATAAAATAAAATAAAAAATAAAATATATATATATATATTACTATTCAAACGTTTGAGATGAGCAAAATCTCTTTGAAAGAAATGAATGCTTTCATTCATCAAGGTTGTATAAAAGTAGTCAAAAGAAACTATTAAGACATTTTATTTGTATCTTTTATCACCTGTTAATGCAATAACAAAATTGCTATTTTAAACATAAATCAGCATATTAGACTACTTCCTGAAGGTTAATTTGACACTGAAGACATATAATATAATATAATAATATAAAAGCTTTCTATTGATATTTTACAATATTTTGATCAAATAAATGTAGCCTTGTTGAGCAAAAGAGACATTTTTGAAAAACATGAACCTCGAACTTCTGAACACCAGTATATCTCATCTGCATTAATTTATTCTGCTTTAATGTTGTTCATAAAAACATTTTATTGGAAAACAAGACAATACTGAGTAGGTGAGTTTTTGCAGTATTGATTTAATAAGCATAACTTGAACACTCTGGTAAGAAAAATGCAAAATAAAAGTTCAAAGACAATTTTTTTTACATTATTTATAGTGTTGGCAGACATCTAAGTGATGCAGCAGAAACAAAAACAGTGTTATCCTCTCATTCTGTGACCTCTTGTGGGAAAGTGCTCCTTTGGCTCATTGATTACATTTAATTGAAACCATAATGAAGACTGTTTATTTCTTCCGCATATTTCTTGATGAAAGTCAAGGTTATAATTGTAATAATGGGCACATCTGCACTGTCCTTTTAGTAATTCTTAATTAGGAGCTATTCCCAATTGTTAAATTACTGAAACATATGTGCCTATTCTGATTTGTAATTTCCCATGCGGTGACAATAACAGCGAATAATTTAATGAGGCGTTGCAAAAAGCATCTTCCAACAAAAAACAATAAACTTTGAATTCTTGGAGTGATTTCAAAGTTCTCATTTTTCATATTTTTAGCTTATAGCGCACTATTGACACAAACATGCACACAAACTCTCACAGTTCAATGCAGTAAACATTGTCTTGAAACATTTTTGACATTCCTTTTTGAGTTTTAGAAAATAAATAAATGCAGTTGTTTGCGTTTCATGTTGAAGTGCTGTTATCCACAGTAATAACATTCATATACTATGGTCTGGCAGTTTCCACAGTCCACGCTGCCTGTTACTGGGTTACCTGCACATTGCATCAGGACCTGGGATAGACAATTTTAGCCAAGATAGTGAACACATAACCTAAACTTTGATTGCCAGGTTTGAATATCAGCCAGGATTAGCGGTGAGACAGGAGAATAAATAAATGTCACTCAGCGGCCGAGACGTGTAGCGCTGTTTGAAAAACATTAATGATGTGTCTGGAAGTCGTGAATTAAACTGTAGGAGGCCACTCTCTTGTGGCCGAAAGATTCAGTATTACAAAATCTTTAGATGGTTGTGCAGTCAGCCTCACTCTGTACCAATCAGAACTGTTGTTTTGTTGTATGGGTAACCGCACTGTGCATTACATAATTAAATCATATCTGGTGTACCTGCATTGAAGTGTACACATGTGATGCACTTTGCCACCCACTTCTAAACTGGAGTACTTCAGCCCTGAGTGTAAAAAGCCTCTCTGGCTTCTAGGAGGTCAGTAATGGATACATGATCGGATAAGGCCATGAAGGGTCACTGAGTCATTGACTTCAGTCAGTACCTGAAGATGTTACCTCTAATTTCTGTGTATCTTTTGTTTTGAATTTTTCAACATTGTGATCATATGTGTACCGGTTTGGTTATTTCATAAAGCTCTTGTTGAATTGTATGCATTTTAAACATTGTGTCCAATAAATATGTTAATATTTTTAGCTCTTTGTTATCATCTTTTATCTATCTTTTTATCCATCTATGCACACACACTTGACATGCATGTAGAATCATTATTATTATTTTTTTTTTTTGATAAATGATTTTAAAATTACACAAGCAGTGGTTAAAGTTTAACATACACTCAACAAAAATATAAACACAACACCTTTGTTTCTGCTTTGATTTTTCATGAGATGGACTTAAAGATCTAAAATTCATTCCAGATACACAATATTACCATTTCTCTCAAACATTGT
>JAUCMU010000050.1:18406659-18431296 GCA_032275025.1 Enteromius treurensis
TTGCACGCCAATATTCATTGGCCTTTTCTCAAAGACTCGAAGACGATTGGTCTCTCATGCGAGTTCCCATATGTAACGTCTCTGTTTCCTCCTTCAGGGAACGTGGGTTACCTACATAACCTTAGACGTTATGTATAAAGTAGTTAGATATGTTGATATATATGTATACTACAAGGCTGTTAATGCTTGAATCTGATTGGTTGATGAACATTCTTAAGGTGGACAAAAATCTTTCTCTTTAATTGTCTGTGAAATGGACTCATACTCATACAGTTTTCACTGTTTCTTTCACAGATCTGGTCCCCAAATCTTTGATCGAAGACAATCAAAGATAGTCCCATTAATATGTGAGTGCAGTAAAACCATCTTCTGGAGGATCTGTTCTGGAGAAAACTGACTGACTCACTGCACCATCCAAAAGGAGATTTCATCACAGTCAAAAATCTACTACATAGTGATCACAACAAAGCACCCCCTGATTAGCGAGGTCTGTCCTGCTATGACCTTTATCTAGTGCATAATGTAGGCAGGGGTTGATAGTCTTTATAAACACTGATGATGTCAGAGATTAAGCATTTTCCATAAACATACACAAGTCAAAAGCGGCAGCCAACCAATCAAGCCAGTGCTACATGTTTGCGGTTTAGGTGTTTTCAAACTTCCTCTCTCTGCACTGTTCTCACGACAAGTATAAGACATCCTGAGGAAAGGAAAAGTGCATCAAGATAATAATAAGAAAATGCTTTTACAATGCTTGATGCTGATACATGGAAACGCCGAAACAGCAGTGGAATTGTTGTCAAGGCGATTGAATGGGATGTTGATGAATATTTTTCTACTCCGAATTATATATTTAAAGATGTCACAACTCTTGATGAGAAAACTGGACAAATCACTATAACTTATTTAACTGCCAAACATAGTGGTCTTTATACCATTGACATAAACAGTAAAGAGATGGAGCAGAGATTCAACTTGGAAGTTATGGGTGAGTAAATGTTGATTATATACTGTAGCTTAATACATCAGATGTGCTAATAATTCCACATCTTATAGATACATATAAACATTCATGGTCAAAAATATCGGCACCCTTGAAATAAATTAATTGCAACCTTTTATTCAATTATTTTTGAACCCTCTATTTGCCATTTTAACAGCTTTAAATTTTCTCCTATAATGCATGATGAGGTTAGATAACACCTCACAAGAGCTCGGGTAGTAGCATATATATATGCTACTCCCCGATCTTGTGAAAATGGTTATAAATAGTACAAAAGCAAAAAAACCTAAGAATAGATACGCAAAAATGGACTTGGGTGGGATTAGGGTTGTGGGGTAGATGCGTATCATGTATACGAGAAAAACTTTGTATCAACAAAATGTACTTATAAATGTACTTATACATTGGTCAAATATACACCAAAGTCCATTTTTGCATTTCCACAAGTTTTCGTTTTTATTTGGCATACTATTTATATATAGTTTCATGAGAATGTGGCTGTCTTTGTTTTTGTGGACTCTTATTATGAAGTGCTTGTTCCCTATTATTTCTGTATTCCCTTGCTCCTTTGCCCACCTTGTTAGTTTCCTTAGTAATTGATTAGTTCCCCCCTTTTTGTTACTGTTATATTTTGCCGTATTGCCTGAGCAGAAGTTTGGGTGGCTCGCTAATGTATTTAGATTTCTCTAGAAAAGGGAAACGTACCTTTCCAAAGAAAAGTTTTTAATGAATTGTGCAATGTTGACAGGGTAGAAGGGTGTAGGGTTGGCTTGTTGCTGGGGTGACATGCACGTTCCGCGTGCCTGCACAGTGATTGGTTTGCTGTGCCGCTGCTCACCACTCACAGCCAACATTCACTGCTAAAAATGCGCCACGAAGACGATCCGCCGCAAAAAAATGATTTCGTACCAAAAAGAAAGTCGAAATCATCTATTTGGGACTATTCCGGCTTCAAAAAGGAGGATGTTGACCAAAAAGAGGTGCTTTGCATGAAGTGTCAAAATCACACTGATAATGAACCTGATTTTGCGCAGCTCGTCAGTGCACAACGGCTCTGCCTAGTGAATGCGGCTTAATGTAAGATCACGCATCTGATGGAATTTACCGCTTACAGAACTGGCTTTACGGACAAGATGTGCAATACATATCACACGATGATTATCATGCACCCTTTATTTTGGATACAAAAAGGATGATGCTGATGAACATAAATAAATTTGTACACATCGCAATATGTGTTGCAGGAAAAAAATATTCTGCAATGTAATTTTTTCCCAATATCGTGCAGCCCTAATCTGGACTCTGAAAAACACTACTTGCATCTATTTCTCCATCTCATGGCAAATTCACATCAATCAACTCATTTTTTCACCACGCCTTAACTGTTGCATCCGTTGCTAAAAGATCCTCAAATGGTCCATCCCACCTGGATTCTTGTTGTGACAAATTAGTGTTTTGAATCTTTACCCACTATACCATGGGCCTCCTTTAGAGAGCAAAACTTGATTCTTGGCATTGTGTTTCATCAGTTTGAACAAGGCTGTCTGATGTCTTTCCTCATTCCATTTTTCTTGGTTTTTGCTCATAAGTGCTATGTCTTTCCATAAGCCCTTTCAGTGTAAATGTGCTTAACCCTGTACCTTTGACACATGTCATCGTGGCACTTCCTCAGTCCCAGCCTTTTGTCCAATTATACATTCAGATTGTCTAACATCTGATCTGTCGTCACATTTGGAGGTTTTGTCCCATGTTTTTCTGTTGTTTGTCTCAGTGCAAACCGTTTACCATAGTTTCGTGCACACTCAGCTATGTCAAGTACAGGAAGTGCCCTCAGAGAGGTGTGAATACAGAACAAAGGGTGTTAGAGCCGAACAAAAGGTGCTTCACAGCTGTCTGTTAGACTGACCATTTAAATACTACATTAAAAACAAAACACTGACATACAGGCAAATTTTCTGACAAATACTGAGTAAATAAGACTTTTTAAATTCTTTCTGAGTTTAGGCTCAGTAGACTTAATTACCCTGCTTCAAATTTGTCCCTTAGATAATTTACATTAGATCTTTCTGTATCTTTTAACAGAAGGTGAACAATCTGTAATTTCATGGCTTTATTGCCATCTTCTTTTAACCAAGTTTGAACATTATTTAAATCTAAAATTCTCAATTCTTGCAGAAACATCAGTCCCAATGCTATCTATGGCTCTTACAGTCTCTGGACTAATGGACTAAGTTGTTTCTTTTTTAACAATTTATACAAACAAAAGGAGAAAGGACCAAGCCTCTGATTCTACAATCTCTTGATGAAAGGACTAAATTGTTTCTTTAACAATGCCTACAGACTCCAGAAAGTAGGAATATGCCTAGAATTACATATATATGGCTTCTATGGTCTCATGAGAACAGACTAAACTTTTTTATTAAATGATTCTTACAGACTTAAGAGAACAGGACCAAGCTATAAACACTATTTCACTATAGCTCCTACAGTCTCAGGAGAACAGACTAAATAATTTAAAAGGTTACTACAGACTCAAGAGAAAGCTTAAAAATCTTAAAATAGTGCTACACTGATTATTAGGTATACACTCTATTGATTGATCTTCTTAATTATGAAAAGTGTTCTATAAGTTCTTTTAGAGAGCAGATAGTTTAACTCAACAAATTAGTATCTTTGAGACGGGACCCAGTTGATTCAAATAACTTGTCCGCAAACACAGTTTCTTGATCTTCAACACAAAATCTGTAGAAACTCTTTTGTTCACTTCTTGATGCAGTTGGTGGGGTCTCTTCTTCTCAGTCTCTCCTGGCTGGCTCGCCAAGTTGTTAGATTTTGCTGTATTTGCCTGAGGAGAAGTTTGGGTGGCTCCCCAAATTTATTAGATTTCTCTAATAGATAAGTAAGCTTGACCAAAGTTCTTGTGGGGAGAAGAATTAATTGAAGGTAGCAGTTCTTCAGCAGCAGTGTTTACATGTCTCCTTCGAAACCATCTTAACCCAGATACTGTCCGTGAGACCAGACCCTTATACAGGGTAACAAATGTACCACAAACAATACAAATGAAACCCCATGGAAAGGCCCATGATACATTGACCTGATGTTGACCCCAAAGGCTAATTAAAATACAGTTGCCTATATTTGATTGGAACTGACTAATGATGCACATAATCTTTCATTACCCTGTTATTCTGTCTTTTTAAGATCCTTTCAGTTCCTGCTTAAGCTGCTGAGTATTTGTCTAGCTTTTAGCATGACTTACTACATTTCCAAGCCATTTTGTGTTCATTTTCTGTTTAGTCTTCACTATTGTCTGCATGTTTTGCTTTCTAGTGATTGCACTATCCATTTCCCTTTTTGAGTTTCTAGTTCTTGTCTTAGTCCAGGTTTAGTTATATTTCCTGATTTCCTGGTTCCTGATTCTTGCCCATGTATTTTGGACTTACCCTTTGCCTGCTATTTAAAAAAAAAAAAAAAGAACAAAAAATAAATAAATAATAATAGTACAGTGGTGCTTATTATGATTTCATCTTTCACAGAGCGGGTCCCCAAACCTGTGGTAAAAATAAAGAAGATCAAGGGTAACCCTGATGTGGTGTATTTAATATGTGAGTACAATGAAACTATCATCTGGAGGAATTCTTCTGGAGGAATACTGATCGGCTCGAAGCAGCATCCAAAAGGAGAGCTCATCACAGTTGAATTCACTGGAAATCCTGATAACTTCTACACATGCACACTAGATAACGCTGTTAGTACCGAGACCAGTGATCCAGTCTATGAGCGAGATGTGATTCAAGGTAAGATATAATTAATTTGTCTTAAAAAATTTTTATTAAAGGAGTTACATTCAAGCTTTACATCCACACTTAAAGGTGCCATAGAATGAAAACTGAATTTACTTTGGCATGGTTGAATAATAACAGTTCAGTAGATGTTCATAACACACTGTGAGTCTCAAACACCATCGTTTCCTACTTCTTACATAAATCAAGTGTGTGCAAAAGACGACTGAAAAATGGTCAAATTCCAACACAACACAGACTGTTACGTAACAGTCTAGAGGTGTAATAGTTACGCTCACCACATTTGCATATACCCGCCCATAACTTACCATTCAGAAGGGTCGATGTGCAATCTCAGAACAACAGGTTGTTCTACAAAATCGGCATCTTCGTCTGATACAGACTCAAACATATAAGGTTGAATCCCTAATCCATCCATCGTTCACGCTGGACAGTAGAAATCTGTTTGTGCGACTGAAATGAGCAACTCAATCTGTTATTAGCATGTTGCTTAGATATGCAGGTTGTCTTTTTTAATAGATTTATTTATGCTTTTGTTTAATATGCATATGGTTTTGATTAGTTTCACTAGGTTCATTTATGTTAGTCACCATAGTTAAACTTAAAAGTTAGCAATTATAGCTATGTTTATTTCTTAATTTGCCCATATAGGGAACGGAATTTCATGCACCTAAGGGTAGAACAATGTGCTGGATGCTGGTCGGCATAGTACTTGCCATTGCGTGGTGTCTCGCTAGTATTTCAGTGTTTTTTTTTGTTGTTGTTGTTGTTGTTTTTGTTTGTTTAAATAAAAGCATCGATTCTTCCATTCTGCTGTGTGCCATCTTGTGTTTTTATGTAAGAAAGTGTTCTGTGTAAACAGAATTCAAAACTGCAGGCAAGAACAAAAATGTAACGTATTTGTTCTTAAAATGCTCTGGTTCTGAAAACGCAATAAATGCAGAGGCTCTAAAACTGTGATTGTGGTGCTGGAAGCCACAATGGCGTACGAGAGGAATCAAAGCACAGAGACGCAGGGGACATCTCACATTGATCAGAGGCAAGTCAAGCATAAATCAAACACCTGGACAACCATCAGTGTTTTCCCTGGAAAATGTCAATATTTGCTTTCTGTTTTAGAAGAACCTCTATTCTCTATCCTCTGTGTAGATGAAACCCTTTGGATAAGCTTGGATAATGCGACATTTACCCGTTCCGAAATTACATTCTCATCCCTTGATACCTTGATGATTTCTGCAGATGTGTAATCATTTTCACTCTTTGAGAAATAAGAATAGAAATGTAATGCAGGGCTGCATTTATCAAGCGGTAAACGCAATACGGTTCCATCCGACATCGCTACAGATAGTTGCTGCAATGCCATGAATGTAAATGAGGATATGTTTAAAAGGAAGAAATAGATAGATGTTTGGGGTAAAGGAAAATGAGAGAAATAAATGCAGATGGAGAGATGCATGTTATTTATATACGGGTATCTGGAATACTTTTTTTTTTTGAAAGGCCAATCACCATTAAAAGCAGACTATGCATTAGTCTGCTCATTCAGTAACTAACCAGTGCTACTTTCATGTCTAAATCCAATATATTAGTAAGTCTAGAAAGGGGATTACAAGCTATTAGATTCTCTATTTGTTCATTATGATGTAAGATGAGTGCTTACAACTTGGAAGAATAATGTTACTTTGTGTGTCTTTTTTTTTACACGTTATTGTACGGAAAGTGAAGCCTGCACTAAAACGTTTTAACAGCTCTCTTCATGTTTGATTTTGAATATGTTATTATCCTCTCACTCTACATTTTTTCTTTTTGTTATGTTCTCTAATTCTTGGCATGATGAAGTGCTTTATGTCTGGCCCTGTGGAGGATGTCTAAACCTGATTTGTCATCCGAGACAGCTCAGAGGGAATCCTCCAACTCAGTCTGGTAATTATGTCCATTGTTTCTTCGGATCTAAGAGAGGCGGTTTGTAAAAATACCCTCACTGATTAAGTCTCAATTCATTCTGTCTCTGCAGTTAGCATATTAGCATAATTATTTGTTTATGCTGTGCAGAAAAAAACCCTTCTAAAGAGCAATTTTAACGGCCCGATAACAGAGCCTTGTGGAACCCCCATGTTTGTTTTGCGGTTTTGTTTATTTATTTGCACTGCCTTTCAAAAGTTTTAATGTTTTGAAGCCTTTTATGCTCATGAGGCTGTATTTATTTGATAAAATATACAGTAAAAACAATAATATTGTGAAATATTATTTCAAATCAAAATAATTGCTTTACTATTTTAACATATTGCAAAATGTAATGAATTCCTGTGATGGCAAAGCTGATTTCTTTAGTGTCGCATGAACCTTTTTATAAGTTGATTTTGTTGCTCAAGAAAGATTTATTTTCTATCATCAATGTTGAAAAACATTGTGCGGCTTAATAATTTAGTGAAAGCCCAGATACATTTTTTTTTTTACATACAAAGGTTTTCTGATGAACGCAAAGTTTAAAAGAACAGTATTTGTTTAAAAAAAAAAAATCTTCTAAGCATTACAAATATCACTTATGATGAATTTAACGATGCATCCTTGCACACTTTTAAGTTTATTAAGTGTATTTGCCAAGCAATTCTATCCAAAGTGACTTACACTGCATTCAGTTAATTTATTTATTTATGCATTACCTTGAAATCAAATAATGACCTTGTTTTGCTAGTGCTATGCTCTCTACCTTTCTAGCTACTGAAGTTTTAATTTGTTCCTTCTATTTTACTGTTTGACTGACCCAAGGTAGATGAGCAGTGCGACCATTGGACTGTAACGGACATATGCAACTTATGCAAATGCAAGGCCAGGGTCATAGGTCATCCAAGACACAGAATAACTCAAGCTGTTCGCCTGGTGTTGTATTTCCAATACTACTCTTTAAATATAACACCACGTGCGAGTACCTTCTGCTTTGATTTGTCGAGCAAACCGATCAAACAAGATCAATAAGCTTGTGATCAATGTGTTTAACATATTATTCTAAATCGCAAGACGCTAAACAGCTGTGATGCCCATTAGACAATGTGGCATAATAAACAGTCATCAGCTTCCAAATCAATACAGGCTTTAGGTCAGCGTCTGACAACAAAAAGCTGAAAAAACGATCAAACAATGATGTGTTCGACTGATTAAATTACTTTTGTTCAGCATGTAGGCAACACAGCAGGACTGAATAGCAAATCAAGTCACAAAGGGCACGTTACCTAAATCCACTGCCCAATTCTCTAAGCGTGAGCTAATGATGTGAGGCTTCCTCAGCTCAACTCTTATTGTGCTCGACAAAGAAAATTGCATTAATTACAAGCAATTTGTGGATAGAAGACGGCAGGTGGTGGGAAGAGCTGTGGGTAATTGACATGGCGTCACTGAGACCGAACTGGAACCTGCAAAGTTTAATCAGTAAAGCAGTGGCTTTCATCTCAACGAATGGGCATCCCTGCCACCCGTCCTCCTCTCAGATGGGGCCGCCTGCCGAGTCCACTCTCTCTGCCACATGTTATTCACTACAATAAGGTCTCTGCAAGGAACCGCAGAGAAGGAACCATGCTGATAAAATTGCTGTCATCCAGCTCACCTCTTTTCACAGGTTATTCGTGTATGTTGTAATTTAAAACCATTTTCGTGGGGCTTGTCAGATCATGACTGAACAAAGACAATTGCCACTTGCTGCTGCTTCCATCTTGTAGGAAAGTTGGCATACTCCCATGCCTTAAAACGGCACATGTGGTTTTCTAAAATAAACATTAGAGTATCTGTTAATCTGGTTGTAAATGTTCGATTTTATACTTTATTTCCTTCCAACTTCTTTCCAGAACAATTCAGAATAAGAATTCACTAAGATGATTAAAGATTTCAAAGGGGTTTTTGAAGCAATGCATTAGAACCATTTTGGATTCCACAAAGAACTTTAATTTATTATCATTATGTTCTTAGTGTGAAGAACATTTGATAATCTAAACAGCCTTTTTCCACAATAAACAACCTTGTACAATAGAAAGGTTTAATAGATGTTAAAGGTTTTCATAGAACCATAAATACCAATAAGTAACTTTTACGATTATAAAAGGTTATTATTATGCTTTTATTATTGTCCCAGATGCTTATTAAATAAGATTCCAGGACCCATCCACCTTCTAGTCATGTATTTATTCATTGTCCCATCATCCCCCCGTCAGTTTATTTCATTGTAGATGCTGGTATCTCTTGCAGATTCTTCTGGTGTGGAAAAGTTGTTATATATTATATTCAAAGATGTGTAATTCTACACAACAGTAATACTCCACCATGGAAAACGGGGCTTTCACCTTTTTCTTGCCCTTCAGCATTTAAAGGTGCATGTTTCATCCCGCACCGATTATAGTACTTACAAACCAGTCCCATGGCTTTCTTATACACACTGAGGAATACAGACTGATAAGATGGAATTTGCTGCTGCAGGAAAACAGTTTGACATTCATCATGTGAAAGGCAAGGACGGTTCGTCAGCAACAACAAAAACAAAAGGGTTTGAGATGTGGTGGAAAATGTTTGGGTTTTTGTTTTTTGATTTCATCTACGGGAGGTTTAGATGATGTGGTTATGTACAGCTGCCTTTTGAGAGGAGGTGGATGTAATGAGTAGTTTTGAGATTGGAGGCGTTTGAGATTTGTGCTTTACAGGGTGCATTTTTTTCTGTAATGAACATTTAGTAGGTTCACTCAATGAAGGCATACATGCATCTAATTCTGACAACCTACACTCAATCTACAGGTTCTTTACTGTCTTTACTGGCATTAATGCCACCATTAAAAATATATTAAAATCCACAGAACCTTTCCATTGCACAAAAGATTATTTATATTGGAAATTGGTCATTCAGACGATTAAAATGTCCTTCACGCAAAAAAAAAAAATGTTTCTTTAAAAAAAAACATTCTCTGAAAGGTTCTTTGAGGAGCCAAAAATAGTACTTCAATTTTGCTGTGAAAACTCTTTATTCAAAACTTAACATTGTTGAGATAAGTAAAACATTTGCATCAAATATTGTACGCACTCTTTAAGTGCCAGTTAAAAAAAAAAAAAGTAATTCTTATTTAATTTAATTTCATTTTTTTTTTATTAGAGCAACCAAGCTGTAAGAAACAAATGAGGGTGAAAAGCAAATGGGATACTGTATGTGAGCTACTATTGATAATATTCTACCATAAAATTCTACATACAATGTATGCACAAAACAAAGACAACACCATCAATGTCAAAATGAGAGAGAAACTTCCAATGCAACATTCATCATGAAATGAACAAAAGCTCTTTCTTCGTCTGTAAGAAGTGAGATTAAGTAAATAATTCACCACAGAGGTGATATGACAGTCAAATATTCCCCTCTGGTCCAAAGTACAATTTTAAGACCTTGTGAAAACACGGCACTGACACAGATAACACAGATTCAACAGGAGTCCACTGGCTTTGAAGAAACCAAACACATGTAGTTTGTTAATATTTGTTTAAAGATTTTTGGCCTTTCATGAATTTCATGATTATTTGCTGTTTAAATTGGAATTCTTACTAAAATTAAAACAATGCATGTCAGCAGCTGACCAAGCACACACCTGTCGCAAAGTGTCAGATGCTTTCACTGTCAGTGTATTTCACATCAGAATGAATGAGTTATGTAAAATGTAAAGGGGGTGCGGGGAGATGTGTTTAGTCCCCAAAGGCAAATTTAAGCTCTCCGTTGAGAGACAGTGAGCTGACCCTGACCTCAACATGAACCCACCTGCTGTTTCCACACACACCCACTGAACGCTCATCTTCCGACCTGTCACCATCTTCAACATCAGCATGCAACATAGACAACATTCAAACCCCGCACACCCTCCTTTCACCCTTTATTCAGTAACAGTCATCTTCAAGAACGTCTGTTCTTTTGTTCCTTAATTTCTAGAATAAATTTTTTATAATGTTATATTTCTCCAGCAAATCTGTGAATTTGTAGTTTTTTGATGCTGAGGAATGTCTTCATGCAAGCCTTTTTGAAAATAACAAATTTGGAAGTTTGGCTATACCAAGGCTGCATTTATTTGATGAAATTTATTTTAGAATTGAATGTTTTCTACTTTATTATATATATATATATAATTTTTTTTCAAGGTCCATAAATCCAATTAAATTCAGCAGACTGACCAAGTACAAAGTGATCTGTTTGCTCAAAAAACCATAATCCTGTTCTTGATACAATAAAGATACACAATTTTACATGAATCTGACGAGTTCAATTGTAATTCAGTTCTTGTTCTCTGAGGAGATTCAGTCTCAGTCAGAATAAAGCACTAGGTATACAAGCCCTAACAGCACATATCTCTCTCTCTCTCTTTCTCTCATTCTCATCTTTAATTTCTTTCACGGCTGCTATCTAAATGCTAAACCATTCAACACTCAGGAGACAAGAACCTCCACGAGTAGCTGTTCAGTCTGAAAGTCTCATTTTTCTCCAGATGATAGGGAGGAAGAAAGGTAATCATCCCATGAATTGGTATTCTAGCGAGGTATGATGGGAGTAATGTGATCTGTAATTGAAATGTGAGTAATGCAGGTCTGAATTCAGAGGTAAGTGCTGAGGCGAGCTCTTACAGCACTATTACACATTTGACCAGAATATATCAGCCACTGCCAGCCTAGGCCAAAAGAAAGACTTTACCAATGTTTTGCCACTATTATCCTGTCACATGTTTATGCCAGTATTCTATAACAGAGCTTGAATTGTTAACATGTGCTCCAACCTGATTGTGTATTCTTGGTTTTCTGTAAATGGGGACTAAGGGCCAAATTATTTCACTTTAGACTTTTGCCAGTAAGTAACATTATAGAAACCTCATATCAAATGCTAAAATAACCTCAAAACACCTTAACACGCATGCAATACTCTAGCTTCATCTTTTTGCATGTAAATGTCACTCATATTTTCTTCATAAAATGTTTTATTCCGAGTATGCTAATTGCACTCATGCTGCTGGCCGCATGTTTTATGCTCGTTAACATTTACATAAAAGCATTATCAGTCACCCGATGTGGCAAGATGATATTTAAATCACTATCCAATGTGCATATTGAAAGGTTTGTCAAAATGGATGGATTGTTATGTCCTGAAATTCCTTGTAAAGAAGTGGGCCTGCAGACCGCAGATGTTGGCAGCTGAATGGGCCGCATTAATCCAATATTGTTTGATAAGCACAATCAGTGTTGATCAATCGTTTTGTGTCTTATTTCTCATTAGTTTGAGCAGGAGTCATTAATGCAGCAGGTTTACAGACAGAGACAACAGTAATAGCGGAGTTGTTGAGGAAAGATACTATATGTGTATGGGTATCTTTATGTTGCTATCCTCTAGATCTCACACTAAAGCTGCAGTCTCATTTGCGAATAAGCTGTGAGATCAACATTCATCTGCAGGTGTACAGTAATAGCGTATTCGTGGTAGCCGCAGTCATTTCTGGGTATATTTGCTCATGGGAAAACGCACAGTGGCAGGTGTTTGCTGATGATTTACTACATCCTCAGCCTTGCTAATTTATGTGTATAGAATGTTATTTATGTTTCATTGTCCAATGTTCATAAAGTTTTAGCATTGAAAAAGAACCGTAGGCCTATGTAATAGTTTTGGGAAAGCGATATCGCTTACAACTTACTAATTTGCAAAAGTTGTTAGCTACACTACACCTGGCATCAAAAAGCGGTAACATGTTACTGAATCAAGTTGAATTTGCGTATAATTGTAATTGTTTTGTCGTAGAGTTTTAATGTTTAAACTGTAAATAAAATAAAATAAAGCTACAGTAGCATGAATGTTAACATTCGTTCAAACATAAACCACAATAATTATGAATTCCTCAGTGTGCCTTGCCCAAGAATACTATCAGATTTCAGCGTGTAAGTGTCTCCACACTTGCACACACACACATTGATTCCACTGACCTCATCTCTAAACACCATCTGGGTGAACGAGAGCTTCTCAAATCCCAAACTTTGATAGTTTTTCGGCCAGAATGACTGGGTTACTTCTAAGCCATCCCCGTGAGCAGTCGGTTTTGTCTTAAATGTAAACAGTTGAGAAAGAAAAGACGGGTGTATCCTCTACTCGGTCTTGTGAAATCAGCCTATATCTTTTGCACGCTCAATTTCATTATTTCAATTGATGCACGGCTAGCATGCTCATAATAGAGGATCGTTCATGAAATATGTCACACGCACGCTATAGGTCAGAATGAACGTCTTTAAGTCGCCCTTGAAGAAGGGGATCTGCCAAAATGAGATTTCGGAGGTGCCGGATCCAAATTAGGCTTGTTCCGGCACAAATTAAGCCCTGCCTGCAGCTCTTCTGGCAGGATCTAGATCAGGGATGGGCAGCTTACGTCCTGGAGGGTCACTGTCCTGCAGAGTTTAGCTCCAACCCTAATCAAACACACCTGCCTAAAGTGTTCTAGGGATTTTGAAGGCCTTGATTAGCTGGTTCAGGTGTGTTTGATTAAGGTTGCAGCTAAACTCTGTAGGACATGGCCCTCCAGGACCGAAGTTGCCCAGCCCTGATCTCGTCTGGGTGGAGGTATGAAGACATAATTTGACTTTGTGAATTCCAACATGAACTAGCCATCTAAACATGTAGCTTACATCAAAACAAGTTAACTACATTTTAGTGGCATGCCAGTTTGGTTGTTTCATTAGCTATCCAACTAACAAGTAGCAATGCAGTGCGATTAGGAAATGTAGCTATAACTTTTATTAATTAAGCTCACCAAGACAGCATGGAAAGTCTATCATCTGGTGAATTTATTCTCTGTAGCGTTCAAAACTTTTTTCAACTGTTCATTCTAAACATTATTATTGTTCTCAGTTTTTCTAGCGAATCGGTTCCCTCAACAGATCATGTTAATAAACCGTTTACAACGATTAACTGTCCCTGTAGTCCTATATAGGCTACTACAGAAGGCTTTTAGTCAGTGTGATGGTGAATTAAGTACTAATTTACCTGCTCTAGTTTGGTAGCCTATCACTTTAATTGCTATCTCATTTATTCAATCTCTGATTTACAATATATAATTGCATGGTTATTTTTTAATAGTGCCCAATTAAAGGTCCTCGTCTTATCATTAGGCTGTCTTTCCTTTAAAAGGTAGATGTTTTAGTAGGTGAAAAAGTATTTCCTCATTCAAGTGCCATCTACGATGGCCGAGAGAGTTCAACGCGCTGCAAACTTAAAGAAAACACATGCAAACAGAAAAAATCACATGCAAACAGAAAAAAACACATGCAAACAGAAAAAAACACATGCAAACAGAAAAAATTGCATGCAAACAGAAGAAAACACCTGCCAACAGAAAAAAAATCACATGCAAACAGAAAAAAATCACATGCAAACACATGTAAACAGAAAAAATCACATGCAAACAGAAGAAAACACACGCAAACAGAAAACAATCACATGTAAACAGAAGAAAACGCATGCAAACAGAAAAAAATCACATGCAAACAGAAGAAAACGTATGCAAACAGGAAAATTCACATGCAAATGGAAAAAATCACATGCACAATTCTCACAACAAGTTGCAAACACAGAGAGGCGCTGAAAGCAGCACAGACCACAACAGCAATGTTTCAGAGGGACCTCAAATAGTGACGAACCTATCTGGGACCTGATTATTTGTTCTGTGGGTTTTGGTCAGAGCAGAGATGTTGTCGCTGAACTAAAAGGTGAGTTTTTTGTGTTTATTTTGACAACCTGATCATAGGGTATTTTCTATATTATTATACTAATCTGACGAATTACACACTTAACTGTAAAACATTATTTTTAATGCTATGTTAGCTAGAGTTACTCTCAAATGGGTTCGTCACTTTTTGAGGTCCCCCTAAAAAAACATTTCTGTTGTGGTCCGTGTTATTTGCAGCGTGTTTCTGTATTTGCAGCGTGTTCGTGCGCTTGAAGCGCCTGTGTTGTCAAACTGATGAAGATGTTTTCTTAATGCGTTGTCGTTTTTTTTTTTTTTTTTTGCATGTGTTTTTTTTCTGTTTGCATTTTTCTGAAGTTTGCAGTGTGTTGAGCTCTTTCAGCCACCGTAGCCATCTGACACAAATGCTTGGATGCTTTTGTTTCAGTATTGCATTGTTTTGTTATTAAATCTGAATTATTTCCTAACGCCAGATTTTGTTTTGTTATTGCAAAAAGTCATTAAAATATAAACTTTTTTAAAAAGTTTTTTTTTAAATTTATAATCAAAGGTTAGTGCTCTTGGTAGCTAAGGTCAGTGAGGAACTGGACATTCTGTGACACAAAGAAAAGAAAGAAATTAAAGAAAGAAAGAAAAATAAATGTATATTTTTCTTGTGTCTTGTGTATTTCTTTTGGGTGCCATCCTCTTAAACACCCTCCTCTGCTAAAAAATAATAAAAAACAAAAGTGACAAAACTAATCCTACAGCTCCATCTTATGGACATCCGGAACTTATTTGAGCAGGCATTGAACTCATCATGATGTGAATGTCTATTTTGAGTCTATGGCCATGAAGGAAGAATAAGTGTGCTTTGGTTTTATGTTGTAAGTTGCAGGTCAAAGAACATCCAGATAAGAGGACAGTGCCAAGATGGTGAATATAGTATGGAGAAACAAATGGAAAGTACACACATGCAGACTTGAAGAACACTTAATCAAAAGTCCAGAAGTAAGTTCCATAAATACTTTGATAATATAAGAGTTTAGACGCTTTCTGGCACAAATATATACACAGACCGACATAAACACATACTTAAAGATGTTGTATCAAAATAAACATATATGCACAGGTAAAAGAGCAACATTAAAGAAAGAAAAAAATGACAATGAACCCAACTTGCATTGGATCAATGTCATTATCAGTCCTCTAGCGCTCTCTAGTGTCCATGAGGAGCATAGCTTTTTCCGTGTTAGGTGGAAATTGAATAACAGCTGATGGGTCTGATGCTTAGGCCATGTAGCAGTATAATTTACAGGCACACGTGATTCTGAACTAACACCTTTAGTACATTTCCTTGACTTGATTATACCAGTATTTGTGCAGAACATGCAAAAACAGGCAAGCCTATGATTCAGTTAAACGAATGGCTTGAATCAGATTTTGGTTGGTTGTGTTGGATGGAGGGAGGTGATATAATCTGTAGTTTTTAGTCTTGGATTCTTTAGTAGTTTTGAAGCAGAATCAAAAGCTGCGTGTGAGAAAATTCAATCTTTTGTGGGGTGCCACTGACACTTGTGATAAGGCAAACAAGGCAAATGTAATAAAGGGGCTAAAACACACACTATTCCTTCCACTGTGAAGACTGTACACCAGATTCACTTTTATATTAGTCCCTGTGCTATATTTGACTACTTGTGGTCACTATTGATCACTGTTCATCGCTGTTGACATAAAGCTGGTGCTTGAATAGAGGAGAGACAGAATTACACAGTCAGATGTTTGGGATTGATAAGATATAATATTTAATGTTTTTGAAAAAAGTCTCTTATGCTCACCAAGGCTGCATTTATTTGATAATGGTAATATTGTGAAAGATTATTAAAGTGTAAAATGTGTTGTTTTAATATATTTTAAAATATAATTTATTCCTTGATGAAAGCTGAATTTTCAGCAGCCATTACTCTAGTCTCCAGTATCACATGATCCGTTAAGAAATCATTTTTGAAGATTCTTTGTTGAATGGAAAGTAATAAGTGATTATTTTGTCTCGACTGTTACTTTTGACCAATGTACTGCATATTACATATTATTATGAGTAGTATTATTATGAATTAAATCTTAAAATCTCACAGACCTTTAAATATATATATATATATATATATATATATATATATATATACACACACACATATATACTGTTTGGACAAGCAAAGCATAAAATAAAAATTATGTATACATAATTTTTATTTTATGCTTTGCTTGTCCAAACAGTTGGGGAACGGTTTTGAAACAAATGTCATAGGGCAGATTTACAGTTAAATGCGTGTTTTGAACACTGTGCCACAGACCCAGCAATTTATTATTTATGTATTTTAATATCCTGAGATCTGTCATTGAAATGGCTGCGTTGTTCATGTTTATATTTCACTTTATACTGCACTTTTTATTTTGTCCGTTTTTAAAAGAGGGCAAAAAAAAGGGTTCTTTTTAATCTGTACCTTTTTTACATTTAATATTGTCTCTGTACCTTGACAACTTGAAATAGAAAGGCCAAATGACCTCCCGCTATACTGTACAGTAATATTGATGCATTGAAACCGAACCGTGTCCAGAAAACCGTGATACAAACTAAACCGTGGGCTCACTGTACCGTTGCATCCCCAATACATACATACATATATATCAAAGCTTCGTTTGTGGTTTTTAAAGACAAACAGATTTCACATCCATGTTAACATCTACATGTACCTAGGTGGATTACAGTAACATTTACCCATTGACCATTATTACTGAATACTGAATGCTTGATTACTTTATGATAAGTTATATTGTCTTCACATTTGGCATCAAAACGGACTGTGTTTTTGAAACTTTAGACAGTTATGCAACATTGTTTCCCTTGTAAACCTCTGGGGCCTCTTTATAAAATGTTGGCAGAAACCATCCTACATTTGATCTTACCCAAATATGCGTACGTGTGATTCACAGAATGAATGCACACAGAGAAAACACACATGCGCCTCTCTATCAGAGGTGAAACGAATTGCAAATGTCTTGAACGTGTGCATAACCGAATGGTTTCAGTTCTCTGCCTTATTAATGTCTTTAAAAAGATTCATTTCATTTAAAACTGCGAGCTGCAATAACAGCTTGCATTTTCAAAAACCAGCAGTTCTCACATGAAAAAGTACATGCGTCTGCTCTAACCCTTGACGCGACCACAAGGATTTTTTGCCTGTCAAAGGCGGTTTGAAGTGGATTTAAGCGCACACACACGCTGAGGTCAAATCTAAACATATGCACACTTTACAAATAAGGTCCCTGAAGTCCAATGTTGGTCTTTAGTTTCAAACACAACACAAAATCCAATCCCACCCGGTCTTGGAGTGAGGTAAGCGACCGTCCCAGTGCTTCTGCTGGGCTGGATCTCTGTGGTTACAGCAGAGCTGTGTCATCAGCATCTTAAGTGCAGAGGAGAGAGATGAAGCTCTCAGAGGAACAGCAGATGACTTCAGCTCCACTCTCAGGGGAACACAAACTGAGGACACAAAGATGAATAGAGACGCACAGTTTTGGCCACCTGAGGAAAAAGAGCTTTGCAATGGTTTGATTACTATTATTCATTTATTTATTTTTAAAGATATATTTGTTGTAGCTAAATTGCACAGAAAAAGAATCACAACAAATTTCTATTGACCCGGTAAGACTGCTGTACTGAAATATGATATTTAATGATTATAGATGTTTTAAATTACTCTTTGTTTGACTTTTGAGATTCTCATATTGTTTGTCTCTGAAATCTGTTGAGTCAGGCAAAAAGTAATGACAACTTGGAAGTGTGTCATAACGTTGAGCCTGTTCCTGGGACACGCGCGCACACACACACACACACACACACACACACACACACATCCTCTAAAAGATAATTAACACTCAAGAGAGAGCTCCTGATTAACTCAAACAACAGAAACACTTTTGTAAGACGTAGGGAGGAAACCTGTGATTGTTCCAACACTTTCACACAGAGCTGTTAGGTTTCCTGAGATTAAAGTGTTTAAGGGCTGAATTTAAGAGGGTTCAGGTGAATGTAATTATATAGTCTATTATAATGCCACCCAGAATTCAAATGTTTTTGTTACTGTGAATATTACAGTTCAGTGATATCCACACAATTTCAAAACATCAATTAATGCTACAATGCAATAAAATGACCTGAATAAAGAGTAATAACGAATAACGCCCCTAATTTGCCTTTTTAATGGTTGCTAATATCGCTTAATGAGTCTCTTAAAACAGGTTTACATGTATGCAAGGTCCAAAACACTTTAGTTTTCTCCAAAAATAGATTTAATTTTACCTCATTTCTAAATGATTGGTAAACGACTCGTGTGAAGCAGTTCGAAGAATCAGTCTGTCTAAACCCCTCCTTCCCGTGAGCTCTCATTGCTGTGATTGGTCAGATGGACAGCGCAGTCCTTTATGATTGGTCTACCGCTGCAGCGCGTTTCGGAAAACGAAACGCCCATTGCGATAACTGAGTGACAGCGCAGGGTACAGCGTCTTCTTGACATGATGTAATCCAAGTGGGAATTGTAATGTTTGTGGGCGGGGCAAGTTGTTCGCGACGTAGAACGTGGGCGGACATTATGCAAATATGTTACGAATTGCTGACGACTTCTTCAGGCGAATGTGAGCAGACTTTTTTTTAATAGACAAAAACTTCATTTATCCTGCACTGTCGGCGTCACAACTTTGCAGATAGTTTATGTTCACATACAGCTACATGACACACTGCATGAAAGATCATATTTAAAAAAGAATAATAGGGGCACTTTAACTAATTCAGAATTTCAGAATGCTTCACCGCCTCTGCTTTTCAAAATCATTAAAAGTGATGTCGAAATTCGAAAATGAATAGCTCTTCTGAACTTGACCTGAATGATTAAAGTCACATCACGAGTTTGAGTTTATATCAATTGAAGCGGCTCAATTGAATCAGTTTGTCTGTTCCTCCTCCACTTTTCAGATTACGCCCCATGCTGTCAGTACTGCTACTTGCTTAAACAGCTGGTTTAATGAGATAGCTAATTAGACTAGTCAATGTAAAAAAAAAAGAGCAAACGGGAGAAGCAGAAAATAAATGAAATGTGTTTCAAAAATATTGATTCAGAATGATTCCTTAACACATGATGTAGTTTGTGTGTTTGTCAGATGTATGTATAATGCTGTCGATTCATTCTCCTTTTCTGTTTCTATCTTTGTTCTTCTGCTCTGCAGTATCTGCTGAGTAATAGGAATTACTGTCGCTGGAGATCTGAGGAAGCTTGGTGGTCAAATCCCAGAGGACATGGCTCAGTTCTACCTGGCCAAGATGATGACGGGCATCGATTCAGTCCACAGACTTGGATATGAGCACAGATATCTGAACGAACGCTAATCAGTTCACCTAAACATGGAAGTCATGACAGAATGTGTATCTTTGATTCCTTCAGTGTCATTCAGAAAGTTCTCCGAAGGACATGTTTAATAACGTATCAATTTACCTGTCTTTAATCTTATTTTTAATCTTTATTAATTAGTTTATATACCTACTTAAAAACAATAGACTATGAAAAAGATATATGTATAAAAAGTTCATCTAATTATTAATTTTTTTTTAATATGAAATCAATGACCCTATTTGGATCCTTTAATCATTGACCTGTTTGTATCCTAATGTGTTTTTTGTATTGCTGTCTTTGCTATCTTTGTGAGGACATACATTGCCACAATGTAATCTCTAGCTCCTAAATATATCCTATATATATATACACATATATATATAAAATAAAAAACTAAACCACAAAGAATAATTCTTGCATCTTCTTGCATCGTGGAATTAACAGTTCATCAAAATATTTCTGTTGCTGTGCAAACATCTGTGGTAGGGTATTTGCATACATGAGGTCTTTCAAAAGACATCTGTTGAGAGATAACATGCAAGCATGTGAAAGAAGTCTTTCCATCCACATCTTCTGAAGTTTGATCCATTCACAATGTAGATGTGGGGAAAGAGGAAACATGGGATGACATTGACAAGAAACCTTTGTCTAATCTTTGTTTATTTAAAAAGGCAAAATTTTTCCCAAATGTAGTCTGCCGTTATCTTTGTGGATAAACAAACTGCAAGCGTAATTACAGATATAGTAGTTAGTCTAGATGTCTCTTTCAGTGATTTGGACATCAAGATGACCAAGCAGTGAAAAACGTGAATGCTCAATTTGGGAGGGCTGAGCCATTAACCTTAAACAAATGAAATACTTCACAAAAACATGGTGTTTCATAGAGACTTTCCAGGGGTTTTCTACTGTCAGTTGCACCACTCTGCATCTGGCATGGTTAAACAAACCGCAGTACCGGATTCATTTGAGTATTTTCCATTGTGTCCACAGAGCTTTCCATCCCATTTCTTCTGTAGGCCTATGTCCATTTATCCCTTGGGCTCCAAATGCATTGTGCCCAAATTAGGACTGATATACATCCAATATACTGTCAAATGGTAGGTCCCCATGTCATTGTATTCTCTGTCTTCATACTTTCTGTTAGCTGTCTCGTTTTGCAAAAACATATGACATTGATTCTGTTCTGCCAGGCTGACGACAGTTTGGATTTGGAAGTAAAGGGACATGTGTGGTACAGTACTGTAAATATCTATGTGGCACAAGTTTATGGTGAAAACTGAGGACTGAATTCACTCCTTGGCTACTCAGAAAGCTTCACTGCTAACCACTGCTGTTGCTGGTGTAAGGTGCACAAAGAAGATGGTGGAAAAGCCAGAGATGTTATGCAATGCTTATAATTATCTAGAGGACTTGGCGTCCAATAACCATTTATAAACAGGAATCAAATGTAAATGTGCCTTGGATGAGTGTGAAGTACTTTAGTGTTGTGGACAATGTAGGACTTCATGCACAACATTCTTGAGGGAATTGGAGTCTTTGAAGTCAAGTTGGGCTTGGCATCCTTTGTGGCCGAAGGGCTTGTGAGTTTAGAAACTACAGGCTAGACTGAAAATGTTTAATGATGAATTCCCTGTTCTACTGTACTGGGACAACACCACACTTTATTCTTGTAGCTTTACCCACATCTACAACCTGAAAACCAAACACCACTTTCTCTTCCATTACCCAAGAGTCATTTGGAGGATTCATCCTTTAAAACAAACTTGGACAATGAGATTTGAGTCAAGACATTATTTCTTTAAATGGCTGAGCCGTATAATTTGTAATCTAAAAAAACATATGCAAAAAATTGGCATTCAGGAATCAGATGATGTTGTGCTACCACTTACTGATGGAAAGGATTTTCTCCACAATCACAAGTTGGATGTTTGTAAGTCATTTGCTGAGGCACATGTTTCTAATTAATTAGTTAATAGTTATTGTTTTACATTATGATCAAATTAAATGTTATAAATAGAAACAGAAACTCCCATTTTAATGCATTTTAACATTTTAATTTTTAACATCACTGATGAAGGTCTCTGAAAAATCCTGTAAAAGATTTCACAGACCTTTATCAGTGATGCTGAAATTCTCTGACCAATTTCTTCGACCAATCTCTTTTTTTCAGGGATCCCCATGCAGCCACAGGGGTTTTGCTGGAACCATTCCCCATCAGAATAAGATCACAGACCACAAATGAGCGCTGAGCTGCTGTGACTGATCGCTTCACTTTATGGCCAGGTAAGGAAAAAATAACCAAAGGTGCTGAAACATTATTGACTTCCTTTTTCCTTCATCTTTCTTTCTACTTTCTTTGTTCCTTAAATCCAAAATGTGCAGCGATCAAAGTAGTTCATTGTGAAACCACAGATTTTGTTTTCCACGTTTTGAAAAATTAGCTTGTCTTCTGTAAAGATATGCCCTACACTTTGTGGCTTGACTATATTATGTCTGTGGATAATAGAGGACAAACTAAAAAAGTAACAAAATGAGTGGCTAACACTGATCTTTATATAATGACCAAGTATATCTGTATATAATATAACCCTATTATATTATAACCCTAACCCTAACCCTAATGTTCTCTATTGTAGATCAGTGGTGGCTTAAGATAAATAAGCAACCACTTAGTCTCGTTAAGGAATTTATAAAAGGAACCAAATATATTGTTATTGCATCATATGCAGTGATCATATCCTAAGCAAGTAGTTTGGGGACATTCATCTCAACAAATGTTTCACATTGCAAGACGGAGAAAAAGCCTCGGATCTTCAATTTGAGATTAAAGTTAGTTCTGGAGATAAAATTCTGTTTTATGGCTCTAGTGTCATGCCTAGTTGGAATATTTGACTTATATTGCAGCTATTTCATTTTAATGTAAAGGCATTCTTGGAGGGGTTTCTTTAAAAACTTTGCCTGCTATCTTTCTTCCATTGCCTTATTAAACAGGCAGCAAGATTGTTCGGCCCTCTTACCAGGAAGCAAAACAAGCATTTGTTGATTTGCGGCCTGTAGATACAAATTTATGACGACACATTTTGGGTATAATTTAATTAATGTGTTTATATTAACCATTTTAAAATTTCTCTGTAAAGGTTGAAACAAACATCATTAAGTATTCGGAGGAGCAGCAACATATCCTACAGCTTGGAGATAAAGTCAATTGCTCTCAAGCCTTTGTAAGTGTGGCAGGAGGCTTTTACAAGCTGTGGATGCTTGATTTAAATTATTTTATGTTTTGGACATCGCGTATCTCAGGCCTGCTGGTGCTGTCTGGCAGTTTCTACAATGTGCATTATATTCTGTGCCAGGAGGTGTCACCTGCTTAGGCAAATTATAATTGAATAAGCTGTACAAGCTTTGTTTTAGTTTTTTTATATTATTTTGTTTTTTTATGTTAGTGTGAGTGTGTGTGCTACCTGTTTAATAAAACCTAAAACATAATTGCAAATAAATTTGTAACAGTATATTTCTGTGCCTGGCAGTGTTCCCTTAACATATTGTAGTCTTACGAGGCAATTCATAATTACATTTGTTGGACTGTAATATTTTAATTACCATGCCCTGTACGCATCATCCTTGACTTTTCATATGCAATTAAATCATTTCTATTTGAACCACAGATTTGCTCTCTGCACATCGATCTTCCCACCCCCACTGGGAATGCAAAATCCCAGACAATTTTTAAGAGACAGCTGAAATTTTTTTTTGTCAAGACCGGCTGATTAGTGAACGATGTCTGTATTACGAGCACTTCCTGTGCTTAGCTGCCTCTTTAGGATGAGTTTTAGAGGAGTCTCTGGCCAGAAAGGAGAAGATGACTTGGATAACGTGAACGGAAGAATGTTTGTTTGTAACTTTAGAGAACCTTGCCAGAATGTTCTCAGAATGTTCCATGTTAACTGTGTTCCATTAGAACTTCAGGAGCCACAGTGGAGTGCTGTGTTCATTTATAGTGCATCAGAAGGAGAGGGAAATTTCACTGTAAGGACAATGGCGCTGGGTCACTCAGCTGTATTAAGTTTTCCAGGGTGGCAGTTACCTCATAGGTGTCACTTCACACTGAATCTGAATCAAGATTTGCAAACCTGCAAACTGAATCAAATGATTCAAGCTCTGAAGTTTCAATATGAGTAAAGGGGAGGTCATAACTGCACTTTTCCTTCCATTGACGTCCATTCATAATCACGTGAATGCATTTTGCGTTTTGCATTTTGCTGTATTCCAAGGTTCTAGCTTGCTGAACTCTGACCTGCAAATTTGCATCACGTGAAATGTGACCAAAATCAGATTGATCCATCGCAGCATAATCTCAGCTGAATTAAGAGAACATACGCTGCAGAAATGTGTTGATCAGTGTGACATCGTACTCAAACTCTTTTAACTTCCTCTATTTTGAGCAAATGTAAAAAGTACAACAGCTTTTTTGCTCTTTTTGTTTACCACAAGCGCATGCTAACATGCTTTTCCAGCCGATATATCTGATCAGACGTTCATTATTAATCTTTTAGCTCTGGTTTAACAAATCTTCATTTTCTTAGTTTGAACAGCAGCTACGCTCATTTTGTTCCTATTTGTTCTGTTTCTACCATGGGATTGTCATCCTGTGGTAACTAGGAATTCACAAGCTCCAGCCTG
>JAUCMU010000050.1:18433961-18451655 GCA_032275025.1 Enteromius treurensis
TAAATCCACACCTGTTGACATCTGACATCTGTCAAAATGTCAATCATTCTGTACAGAGGTTATTTATTAGACCATAAATTAGGTCATAAATTATCATAAATGATAGATGGTATAGGAAATTACTACTCAGGAGAATACATTTTTGCGCAAAGAAAACAAAAATAACATCATATACTCAACCATTCCTCTCCTATGACATGCGTCTTCTGCATAAACGTAGGTTTTCCTCTAGGTGCAAACAGCCGCAGATTACCTGGATGTAAACAAGGCTGACTACCTCAAATGTTAAAGCTATGGTGTGTTGAGCATAGCAGAAGACGTAAGTCAAGGGAGAAGAGTACTTTTTTTTTAATTGCGCAAAAAAGTATGCTCATAGCATCGCAAAAGTGAGATTATGTCACTTTGACTGTTTTACTGATGTTTTTACTACGTTTCCGGAGCTGGGATCATTTCAGTTGTAATGCTGTCTATGGAGGGTCTCTGACATCATCAAAAATATCTTCCTTTGTGTTCCAAAGATGAATCGAGGTCTTATGGGTTTAGAACGACATGAGGGTGAGTAATTATACAGTTTTGGGTGAACTAACCCTTTCACTATATGTAAATGCACCCATGATGACTAGCTATATCTCTATAGGGCTAACTGTAATCTGGACATAACCAGGTAAAGTCGGGTTAAGAAATAGTTTACCCCAAATTAATATTATTTACTCACACCCAAATTATGTCTTTCTTTTTGCCCTTAAATCACTTAAGACACATATGCATATATAAATATATATAAAATAATGAACAACTTACAACATGCATAGTATTTTTTTTGTTTGTTTGTTTCTTGTGAAAAAGAAGTTTGCTTATGTGCACATAGTGAATTAAAAATACTTGCAGATTAGGGATGCTCATTTCGGTTGTTTCTCATAACCGACGCTCATCAACCGATTATTAACCGGTTAACTGACAACATTATTTTAAATGAGAATTGAATTCGAAAGATAAGCGCCTGTGACCCGTTATAAATAATAATATTAATATCAAAGATGGCAACGTCCACAAAACTAAGTCTTACCACTTTCTGACATGACAGGAGACCAAGATCTTTCATCAAACCTTACTCCTAGAAAACTTTTTTTTCTATTCCATCAAGCTCTCGCTCGATCCGCTTCTCGACTGTCAACGAGACAAATGTCTGTACTTTCTAACACACCGGGAAACATTGTTTACAAGAAGGGGTATTTAACAGTAGCGTTTGTTCCCTCACTGGCTGTGCTGATTTAAATCTAGCAGGTCTGTGTGTGTCTCACACAAGTTCAATGACGCAGGTAGTGATGATTCTCTCAGGCCAATCAGTGTTTAGAATAGTGTTCATGTCACTATTTGGTAACGGCACGGTAAGCCCAGTTTTCCCAGTGGAAAACCTCCCAAAAGTGAACTGTACCAAACTGTTACCATGCTGTACCATGCAGTGGAAATGAGTGAATGCCATAGGTGACACACAGTATACCGGGACTAGTCACCCACTGAAGCTAAGCAGGGTTGAGCCTAGTCAGTACCTGGATAGGAGACCTCCTGGGACACAGGTCCTGACTCATTGTGTTCTCATTAAGAATCCCAGGATAGGGGTGGGCGATATATTTTTTAAACTCGATATGAATTCTGACATATCGTATTTATCGATATAATGTTTACATTTAATTTTCGCCACTTTGCTTGTTTGCCTTTCTCTGTGCTGTGCTCGCCCCGCCTCCTTGCTTTTGTTCCCCCTCCTCTTGCCTGTCGTTTCATTCAACATGGCGGTGCCCGTGACCAGCCCGGAGGCTACTAGGGTTGGGTACCGAAACCCTCAAAAGGATTTCGGTGCGAACGCACCACTGATGCTGGTGCGCGCGGTAAATCATTTCCGCGAGAGGAAAACAGATCTGCATGCAAAGAAACGGGAGCCCGCAAGCTCATTTCAAACCCGCGTCATTATTCTTGCCACTTGCTCGCGCAGGTGTCATTGGTTATTCCACTTTTCCGAAGTCAGTATCGGATGCCTGTTATAAGATGATTCATTCACTTGACTTGAGACATGGTATTGGATCATATGTTAGTTATTGTTTCATTAGCTTATTTTATGTATTTATTATTGATTTTGTCTTTATTTAATGTAATTTATTTGTATTGTTTATAAAGTAAATTTTTTTCAGATACTTTATTAATAGACTTTTTAAACTTTTTAAACCTTTCATGCAATTTCATGAAGTGAACAGTTGTACAGTTTTATATTCATTTGCATATTGTATTATTGAATGTGAATTATGAATGTATTATTTCTTCCTTTATTGTTTTACAACATGTATACAGGGATTTTTAAAAGAAAATTCGCAGAAGCACTTTGATCTGAACTGCCTACCTCTGAGTTTCAATAAAAAAAAGACTTAAAAAAAAAAGTAGTAAAAAATAAGTCGTTTTTGGGGGGTTATTTATCCTGTAAAGATATCGAGATATATATTGTATATCGAGATATAGCAAAATATATCGAGATCTTTGGTGTATGTCGCCCAGCCCTAGTAAGGACATTATTAAAATGGCCCATGTGGCATCAGTGGTGTCTATGGAGGGTCAGAAAGCTTTCGGATTGCATAAAAAATAGCTTAATGTGTGCTCTGAAAATGAACAAATCTGTAGCATCTGGAGCATCTTGTTGCATCAAACCAGGGTGAATCTGTTAATATAGTCTTTCATGTGTAGTGTTAAAAAGCCTTGGGTTAAGAAACAACAAGATCTAAATTTAGCAGAACCACTTCTCATAACAGAAAAGCAAAAATGTCATGCAATGGTGTCAATGACCGTTTTTAATCTCAATTTAGAGGATTTTTGTCTTAGCTGAAAAGATAATATATTTTTATGAGTTTAGTATTAGTATAATTTACTATTTAGTATTTACACATTAGTATATTTTGTTCACCATGATAAAATGATATTAAATAATTTGAAGTTAGCATGATTTTTGTTTTTGAAAGAAATAATTACCAAGATGAAAAACATTGAAAACAATAAAAAAATAGCTGTTTTAATATATTCTTAAATAGCATGCATTCTTGTGATGCAAAGCTGAATTACGTCTTTGACATGACCCTTCAGAAATCATTCTGATATGCTGACTTGTTGCTTTCATCATCAAACAAACATCAGTGTCGCTTAATATTTTTGTGGAAACTGATACAGGCTAAAAAAAGAATGCAAGACATTGGCAGAAATCTGATCTGAGAGTAATTTAAAATTAAGGTTTCCCCATAAAATGATTATACAGTTCAAAAGACGTCTGATAAAGGATGCTTTACGGAATTCTTCCAAACAACAACTCTGATCTGTGAACATACACAAATATGATAAAGTGCATATAGAGTCCGAGAAGTAAGAGTCTCCCTGTGTCTTTCTGAATGTGAGTGGAGGCAGCGGTTTGCCTAGAGTGCAGAGACAAGCAGTAGGTGGAAATTTCACCCGTGACAGCATCAAACCTGTTAAAGTACCAGTGAGGTGGAGGATTTTACCTACATTTCTCTGACTATCAAAGCAGGCACAACTGCTTTCACTAAGATGAATGTAAATTCCACCTTATTCCTGGTGCTCTCTGCCACACGCTAGCTGTAGCAGCTGAGGGAGCGTGACTAACAAGAGAGCGGTGATTCTTTCGTCTTGGGATGTGGGAGGACGAGACACAGATAAAGACGGCAGTGTATGTGTGAGAAAGGAAGAGAGAGAGAGAGGAGGAAAGAGAGAGGTATAAAGAAATAGATTTTTATGAAGAAAACGTGAGTAGTGCCTTAAGTTGATGAGGAACTGCAAGAAGAGGGCGCAAATAAAAACCTTCGAAATGTGGTAAACAGTCAGCAAGGATGCGCCGACCCCCTGCAGGTCCTGGGATCTACCTGGGGGTCTCGTAAAACTAGCTGTCTTAAACCCGCACAGGTGTTTGGCGTCAGAGTGGGTGATAAACAACACGCTGAGATGCAGGCGGAAAGACTCCTGGCAGGTTTAAGATCTGCCAAATGTGCAAGGACAGAGCAAGCACTAAACCTACACACTGAAGGAACCCTGCGTGACCTCACGGGGGTCATTAAAAAGCAGTCAGCATGTGAACTGTGATGGGTATCATGAGGAAATCAGTAGCCTGAAGATTAGAACATCTGTGTTTTCTCTCACGCCAAAACAAGCATCATGTGTTCCGTCTTATAATGCAACAATTCATATATTAAACAAGGTGTTTATAGAGAATCGTGTGTGAAAGAATGTCGTTAAATATTAGCAGAAAAATGATCATTAATCCTAAATCTGACTGTTGCTGTGCAATTTAAAAAGCTGCACGTCAAGAAAAAGACTGAAAATTGCAGATGAAGTCCACGGGAAAGAGAGTTGCGGTGGGAGAGACAGACGGCAGGGATACATGAGTTCAGATGGAGCAGAGGCTTTAATAAAGCTAGAGCTTATTGTTGCATGCAGTTCTTTATGTTTATGTATGACAGAAGATCCAGGAGGGACGAAGGCAGGACGGGAGACTAGAGAGGGCATAATGCAGGATTTCATAAATCCTTCTCATAATGTGATGCCCTCCTGAGAGAGTCTAGGATGACCTGGCCTTTAAACTTCAACCTAGAATATTTACTTCTCCATGATGTGCTGTGGGGGTGGAAAAGATCATGATTTCAGGTCCATGAGTGATCAAACAAAATAAGGCAAAACTAACGAACACAAAAGCAAAAGCATAGCAAAACTTGTAAAAAAAAAAAAATTTTTATTAGGTTTACTTAAATAAAAAACTAAAACTAAAACTAAATGATACTATTATTATTATTAATGTCAAAAATATTCAATGTATCGCTCAAGTGCAACCAAAATCTAATAAAACTACCCTATGCAGTAAAAAAAAAAAAAAAACAAGACCAAGAATCCAAATAATAGTGCGTGAGAGAGAAGAAACAGACCACCATCCATGTAAGACTCTAAAAGCACAATAAAGGAGCTCTCCACTAGAAACTCCATGGTTCTGATCCAATTAGCAGCAGGAATGTGAGGAATGTTTATAGCAAAGAGACCCCCTAACAGCCCTCAGGGGGAGATCCCTCCGTTTCACCTTCACTGACTTCTCTCTGAAACACACTGCAATTCTAACAGAACTCCACCATTCCATAAAACTGCTTGAGATGACATGGAAACACAATCTCTTCCATCCTGGGTATATAATGCATACAGTCCGGACTAAAATTGAATTATTTCCAGCTATGCATGTCCTGTATTTTGTGTTTAATAAACTAATCATATATATTTACTTTAGAACAAAGGTGTCCGTTTTAGAGCTGGATTCCTGGGTTAACAAGGTTACAGTTTAAACAGTGAGTGTCTCTGGAAGAAGAGGACAGAATGTGTTTAACCCCAGGCTTGTTTAGACCACTTGTTGTATTAGACAGACAGAGAGAGAGCTTAGAGAGAAAGAGGACGAGACAGAGGGGGCTTGGAAGTGAAAGACAGAGATCTTTGTACCGGTCTATGTGGTCTAGAGATCCCTCTCACTTTCAGTTGGAGCTTGCTTTGATTGAATGGTAAATAACATTGCATTTACATAAAATAAATAAATACATAAATATATTATGAATATATATATATATATATATATATATATATAAGAATCTGAATTCTTTGAACACTTCTGTCATTTTATATATATCATTATATATATATATATTACAGCAAAAATAATTAAATGGATCATTCACTAAAGTAAGCAGAAATATCACAAAAAAACATAATTAAATATAAACAATAAACAGGTTAAAAGATAAAAAATATATATATCATTAATACTTTAAGAAAAAAAACAAGAAAGTAACAAAATATGGTTTAGAAAAAAAATAATTAAATTAAATGAATTTTTAAAAATTTGTAAAAGTACTAAAAAGTATGTAAATAGTATAAAATAATGGAAATTATACAAAGCAATAGAAAAGATGATAGAAAATAAATATGGGTTATTAATAAATATAATTATAATTATATTAATAAACAATAAAACCTTTTTTTATATATATATTTAAAAGAGCATTTGATTGAAAATTATGAAAACTATAGTAAATATGCCTATGGGCTAATGAGTCAAAATTATAAACTGGAAAAGAAAAAAAAAATACATTTTATAAAATAATTTTGTTAGGGGAAAAAAGTACAATTTTAAATAAGAAATAGTAAAAAAAATAAATAAATAAATAAAATAAATAAATAGTAAAAATGATTTGGATAAACAAGGCTGGGCTGTGTTGTGATGCTGACAGGTAAAGACGGATCATCTCAAATCACCTGAGCTGGAGTGATCTTTCTGCCATCTCATTCTAATCTTCAGCGCTGAACTGTATCTGAGCTCCTGTCTTTGGTGTCTCTAACCAGACCCTGCCTTCATCCTATTGGCCTTCTAATTAGGTTGCCATGGCGACACCCAGACAGGTGTACTCACAGTCACTGGCATCCAGCGTTTTTTCCCTCTGCTTGTTTTTTTAAAACTACTGAGGCGCGAAGCAGATGCTGTTCCTCTCTCTTCTCCCCCTCATCCTCCCTCTCTCTTGCTTCTCCTTTTCAGGCTGTTTGAAAGGAGGCCAGGGGCTTTCCCCCCCATTTTCCTGGCTAATGCACACCACTGCTGGTGTTGCACTGCCATCCATCCAGGCTAAACTGTCGATTTATTGTGCTTTACTTTATTTTATACTATTTGTTTACACTCAAATATAAGCATTCATTTTACTGCCATGACCAGAATATGTTGTGCTTGGGTTGGTTAATGCTAATCAGAACACATGCTGGTGAATTCAGCTGCCTAAGATATCCTGAGAGGCATATCCATTATACATATTTAAACTACTAATAGTTCACAAATGAGAAATGCAGGAAATTATTATGAGTAAACATTTTTCTGAACAAATAAATAAAGATTCCCTTATTTAGTGTGTCTAGCTGCCACCGAACAAAGACAACAAACACAGAAGGCAGACATGACGCATACTTGCACAGTTTGAAGTTAATAAGTGTTTTTGACCTGCTCAGGATGCCTGTCACACATGAGATACTCCTGGATAATTGCAGTCTATTTTCTCTCAGTGCAATGAAGATCTTGCTAATGAAGAGATTTCTGAATTCTTTGAACACTTCTGTCATTTTAAAGCCCTGAGAGTCTCTTTATCAGGTTGATGGCTGAGTGAAACCAACAGAAAGATAACAAAGAAAAAAAATGAAGGCTCAAATGAAACACTGGCCTTGTTATAATGCATAGAGGGTCCTTGGTTAGAGGTGAGACAGAGACCTTCATATGAGTGGAGATTGATAAAAGCAGACTGGCAATGGAGAGCCTTCGGGGCCAGTTGTTGATCTCCCACACTTGAACTAACGCAAGACACTGATATTCGCTCTCTCTCACACACACACACACACACACAATGCAAGCGAATACACGGTCAAAACAGAACTCTTGAGAATATTAAAAGTTGTATATAATAACTAAGAAAGAATATATTAATTCTCAAAGCATAATGCAGTCAAAGGAAGAATGGAGGAGAAAAAGAACAAAAGCAGCAAAAAAAGGAACATTTAATGATAGAATATGAGGGGAAAAGGAAAAGAAAGAAAGGAAAGAGAAATGAATGGATGGAAGAATAATAGGAGATCAATAAAGTATAAAAGCAAAGGAATAATATAAAGGATCAAAGGAAGAAAACAAAAGATGAGGGAAAGAAAAAAATACAAGAATTAATGGAATAATACAATCAGTAAAAGAGAAAGAAAGAAAGAAAGAAAGAAGGTGAAAAAGAGGAATAGTAAAGAATGAAAGACAAAAAATTAAATAAGAAAGAAAAAAAGTGAATGTAAGATTAATAGGAGAAAGAAAGTTTAAAAAGTAAGAAAACAGAAGTAGAAGAAAGGCGGAAATGTCCAAGATAATAAGAGAATGTGAGAACATCTGATTTACTAACAAATCTTTTCCTGATTCAGTTCCTTTTATTGAATCAGTCAACTACCAATTCAAATTTCAGTCTTTCACTGATCTGAATCACAAAAAACTGACAAACATTGAATTATGCTTTGATGAATTAAAGGAAAGAATGGAAAGAGAATAAGAAAAGTGGCTTCTGGTTCTCACGCAGACAGAGTTCAGACTGTTGATCAGTAAATCAGATGGATTTTTGTGACTGGAAACTCAAGCTGAACAAATGTCCATTAGTGCAGTTTAATCAGTTCTGCATTAACGGTTTCCGCTGTGTTGACCGATGCACTGATGTCACAGCGGCCCGGTCGATCCGGATCTAGACAGATACGATCCACACTGATCAATATAGATCAGTCTGCAGGGAGCAGACCGTGTAACAGAGTCATACACAGTAGCACCACCTTCATATCTCATTTATATTTGAACACTTTTCTCTTCCACACCCGACAACCAAACATGTCTCCCGTTCAAATAATAATAAATTGTATATTCTTCTCTACCACATAAAACCAAAGGGAATAAAATAAACAAGCCATATAGTCTCATTCACAAACTTTTTTAGTTGATAAGAGTCTTTTAATCAGCTTATTTGTCACTGAGCTAATCCAGAAAACATATTTACTCTTGTGATGGTCACACTGCTCTCCGTAACTAAATAGGTTTGGTACACAGCCTAAATGTAAATCAGATATGAAAAAATAAATACTTTAAGCAAATGAATACTTTAGTGAGTGTGTTATATATCTTTTCAAATAGGTTTTATACTCAAGTACGGCTATGTGATTTACAGAACACCAATGCAGAAAAAGAAGGGACTTCCATATTAATGAAGATGTCTGAGAGGCTCTTGGTTCTGCTTCTCATTCAAATTAATTATTTCAAACCTTTCCGAGAAATCAGTCTGTGTAATATGAGCTTAATCTAACACCTGAGATACCAGATCCAGGTGTGTGTGCTGAAATGAACGAGAATAAGAGCAGTTATTGAGTCATCAGTGTTCAGACGACACCTCTTCACCTCAATCCAATTTGTGTTCCAGTGAATCTGGATTCAGTCTTCTCAAAATCCCTCCATCAGCCACCCCTTTTCTGTCAAAATGGTGCTAATTCTGCAGGGAGATGTCTGAATACCTAAGAACCAACCCACATTATAACGTTTGATTTGACATCCAAAGGACGTAACTATGTTAATGCTAAACATAAATGGCAATTCAGCATCCTTAAATCAAAATGTAGCTATAAAATAAACATTTACGGTAATCAATTCATTCAGGAATGGGAGATACCGATTGACAGACCAAAATTTCAACCAGTTGACAAATTTCTATATATTCTCTTATCATGGTTTAAAAAAACCAGTGATTTTAAGCCAGTGAAACACAATCAGCAGCATAAGAGAGCTCATCATTTTTTACAGCTTTACAGGCCATGAATGGTTAAATGCACACACCTGTATGCATCAAAATTCCTGTATTTGAAAGCACCCTCATAAATAGAAATTTAGGTCTTAAAAAACACTGTATGTTTAATCCGGGCAGCTCTTAAAGTGACAGCAGTCTAATATTCCTGTCTGGCATTTACATTAATCAAACAACAAAAGAAAGAAAATCTCTCTCTGCTCTTGACTAAATCACTATTGCAACTTAATAATACAGGTAAATATATAGTTAATTTCACTCAATTAATAATATGAAGTGTTTTTATATATTTGATCACTTTATCCAATGTATTTCGTTTTTCTAATTTATTTTTGTCCTCTTGCTAGTAATTTGTTTTTTATTCTTATTTAAAGGTTTACTTCCTCCAAAAACTGCAATCCAAAAATGATTGTCATTAATTACTCGCCTTCATGTCGTTCCAAACCCATCAGACCCTTTGCACACAAAAAGTATTCTTGTAGCTTTGTAAAATCATGGTTAAAACCATAATGTCACATGGACTATTTTACTAATGTCCTTGGTCCACAACCTCTACAGAAACAGGATACATCCTGACTTAACTGAGGCATAGCATATAGGCCAGAGAAGAAGTGAATTCAATGAACAATATGATCAGGTTTCGTCTGAGTCACTGTATTGTTTCCGTCCCTCACTTCCACCTGTGTGAGTACGAGCGCACCATTCAATGAACCCAGCTTTCAGCCAGACAGTTGTTCAGCACCAAGGACAGCATTCAAACACAAGCACATGCAGGCCGCACCACTGAGAGAAGAGAAGACATATCGTCAAAGCACTCAAGAAGCGTCACGGACATGCACCGATACACAGGCACACAGTATGGCAAGGCACCTATGCCTCAGCGGGTCTGGTAGTCGGTCGGGTTTTTCTGGTGAAGTGACAGCTGACATGCGGCCTGCTCAGCGTTTTCTTTAAATCGCAACACCTTGGAGAAGCAAGTGACATGTGAAGTGTGTTTGGTCCTCCTTGTGATCCATCAAAACAGCCAGTGGGCTTTAAAGTGGAGCTGAAATCACGACACACAGCTCTTTGTTGGTTAAAGCGCTGATCCAACAAACATTTCAGGGAGGAGGTCACTGTCTCTTTACCACATGAATTCAATATACCAGTATCTTTTTAGAGCTGAAAATCATATTCACTGTCAGAAAATATCTGAGAAAGCCATCATTGCAATGATACACTTTCTAAATGTACATATTTTACCCTTAAATTGCACATATTGGTACTTTTTGAAAGGGTACAGTGGCAGCTTTTTTAGTATTTTGTACCGTTTGTTCTTTTAAAACGATAACAGCAGTGCATCCATGGAATGGTTAAAAAATCTTGTACAATAGAGTAATTTCTCACATAGACAGCTTCATGGTTACCTAATATATGAAATATCTTACCGTGGTATAATATTTAGGTAAGCCGCCCATCCTGTTATCAAACGTTTGGTACAAAGTACCAAATTGAAATCAAATTTACTGGTGCACACAATAAAAAACAAACAGGCTCTGCTGGACTACAGATAAACAACAAAAGGCAAACATAATGAAGCCAGAGAAAGTAGATATATAGCACCACTAATGACTCATTTTCATGTGCTAAAAGAGTAATGATACTATTAAAACGGAGTCATAATTTCAGTAAGAGCTCTTGGCATCACACAATAAAAGGTAATCAAATTATATTCTCATCGACTCTGCAGTAGCCAAGAGCATCTCAAATAGCATCTCTTTAGCAAATAATAAACAGAAATGTGTTAGTGTTTATCATCTTTTTTTTGACAAATTACCAATTCATAATGTAAAAAAAAAAAAGAAGTGTTTAATTACAGAAAATGTGGAATGCTTAAACAACAAGGTTAAATTTGTTTTTTGTTTTTTTATAATAAATAACAATGAACGATACCTCTCTACAGCAATTCTTCTGCACTACTTTTAGTATTAATACATTTTAACATTTACTAATAAATAAAGATGTATTTATCTGTTAACATTACTGCGTCATGAAGTGTGAACTAACATGAACAAACAATGAACACAGTTTAATGTATACTTAACTAAACAAATATTTAAAAATACAGTTAAAATTATGATATAACAAAAGAAAGCAGAACATTTTTTTTGCCATCAGATAAATAATTGTATTTAAAAATAATAATAATAATAATAAATACAGCCTCTGTAAATAAAGAGACATATTTCAAAAACATTGAATCTACTAAACAGTGAATAGTTGGCAAAAATTAAACATATATACATAAAACCTTTATGTAGAATGCATTATAAAAGTAGTTTAATGCATTAATTATGCATTGCAATTCACCTTTGCATGCATTGTGCAATTTCATGAATAATTGTAACCATAGTTATTTATGATGGCTTATAATAATTTATAATACCTCATTCATGTTTATTCATAATAAATCCAATCAAATACGTAGATTTGGCATTTTTTATGTTAAAAGCAGCTTTTGCTGCTTATTATTTTTGTGGTACCTGGTGTACTATTATCATAATAGTACATTAGTTACCACAAAAATAATAAGTATTAATATAAATAATAGTAGTATTATGTAAAAATACTATAATTAATAATATTAATACTAAATAACAGTATTATGCAAAGCTTCGGGGACAGCAATACTTAAAAAATAATGAATACTTTTACAAGGATTAATTACATTTTAAAATATAATATAATATAATATAATATAATATAATATAATATAATATAATATAATATAATATAATATAAATTTTTAAATTGCAAAATTTCACAATATTTTAAGAGGAAGTAAATTCAGCCAGGGAAAACATTAAAAGACTTATTTCAACAACAAAAAACTAAATACTAAATTGTAAAGACTTTTTACAGGTAGAGACTAATAATTCCTCTAAAAGTATTGTTTGTTTATGTTTAATGTTACCTATTGTATCAACGAATGTTAATGCAATGAAGTTTACTGTGAAGCGTTATTGAATTCTTTTCCACACTGGCCAGAAAAGCTGTAGTGCACCACACTTAATTAAAAAGTCTGGCTACAAGAGACTAAAGAGAATGTAGTTTGAGCACTGACATTGTCTCTCCTTCACAAGCTACTGCACCATCGTGCATCGAACTCCCTTTCTTTTATCTCAGTCTCTCTCCTTCACCCTTTCACACTGAAAGAAATATTACAGCTAGGCTTCTGATATCGAAGCATCATGCAGCAACGCGAGAACAAAACATGGTCTTTGTCAAATCCCGCTAAGCCTGTCGCACTCGCCTCAAAGACACAAACTTCCCCTGTCCTTGAACAACTCTCCTCCACTTCCTGCTCCATTGTGCTGGTGTTTCTAATCTCACGCTCGGTAAGGATTAAAAAAAAAAAAAAACTCAAAACGCTGTAATCTTGCCCACTTCAGAACGGAGACAAAAACATCTGTCTGAAGCGCTTCTATCCGCCCATATTCAACACGTAGAGGAGATTCCTCTAAACTTCAAAGTCTGTCACCGGATCAGCCTTGCCAGCGAGCGAGAGGAAACTGCCCTTCACCTGTCATTTTCGCGGCGGTAACACGCTCCACTAGTCTTATTTCCCAGCTATTCATCCAATGTGGAAGAAGACTGGCGCGGGCTGATCAAAGCGACGGAGCGAAGGCAAAAGTGGTTTCATTTCTACAGCGTTAGAGAGAATATTCAGCAAAGCCAGACTGACACCGTTCTTCAGCTAAACTCTGTTAACAAGAGCATAGAAGCACTCGCTCGCAAACCGATGGGAGCTCTTCCTCAGCCTTTCCTCCCTCCCTTTTATTTTCTCATCTTCTTCCCATCTTTGGCCCCCCTTTTTCTTCTTTAGTATGATAATGAGTCTCATTATTCCATTTTACCTCCCTCTAAGGCTCTGACACAATTACCTCCCCTTATTAATGTTAGATTCGGCTGCTTGTGTGAGAGACAGCGTGTGAGAGAAAGATACTAATAAAAATTGCAGTTTGCGAGTCTCAGTGAAATGGTTCCTCATGATTTAAGCATTTCATGCACTCATAGTGGATATAGGTACACAACAAGTAATAATGGGAAATGAGAAGGGGATGGGATCAGGTTAACTGGACAGGTTTGAACCCACATAGCCCATGTGAGCACCAAAGTGCAAATATCTACAGTATTTTCCTGTTAACTGTAGATTTAACTTAAAAACGTAAAATCACAAATGTTGCTACCATATTTCTTATGGTCGAATTCTGGCAACCACAGATGCCAGTCATTTATTTTTTACAATGTTGCACTTTCTAATACGAGTTTCCTATTTTTATATACTGTACTGATAATTCAGCTTTGCTTTACAGGAAACGGAAAACAGAAAAAAAGAAACAAAAAAAAAACTTATTTTGCAATAATATTTGCAATATTAAATTATTTCTGTTCTTTGGATCACACAAATGCAGCCTTCATGAGCATAAGAAATAAATAACATGAGAGGAAAAAAAACAACAATGATGAATAAAAAAAAATACATTTCTTTGCCATTTAGCAGTTTTATTTATAGCAAAAATACTTCATGGGATTGGGATCTATCGTTAGCATCCCTTATGTGAGCACCACAGAGCAATGCATGATAATGATAATAATAGTATATAATTCCAAAATGAAACTTCTTTACATTTAGACAGCTACAGTAAGTTAACGTATGAAAGTTGGTATGGAAAGAACGATGTGAGAGAGATGGTCTGATTGACCACATGATTTCTATTGATTTGACCTGCGTTCATTTGTAGGACTACTTTCAGAAAATGATTCAATAGAAATACTCTAAAAGATAGCCTTGGCCTTTAACAACCCAATTATTCTAAGACTGACTGTTTTTTGATTTATGGGTGCAAGAGGAAGGGACAAAAAGAAAGGGGAGAAAAAAAAACATCACGACAGCAAAGAAAGCAAAGCCCTATCCACATCTGGAGAAGGCTCTTAGAAGAAGACTAGAGAGAAAACTTATATCTGAATCTGAAAGGAAAGTGTTGTAACACCTGAACCCTAACCAAGGATACATTTATTTGGGCAAGAACACAGAGAGGGAAAAAATTCTAACTTTTGGGGTAATTTTTTCTTTCTTTTTTAAAGGAAACTAATGAAATCCTTAAATAAAGATCTCACCTAAAAATGACAGTTTTTATAGTTTTTAGCTTTGCTAAGGTAGATGAGCCTTATTCTGTAGTAACTACAATTATCGTCACTTAAAAACAACTGAATCTTGCTTAGATACTTGCGCAAATAAGCACACGTGTCATTCAGACCGATGGAGGTTCACTGTTTACATTAGAGAGTCATTCTCCTTCATCGGATAATTAATGAATGAACAGGTCATTAAGCAGCTCTGATCCCTGAATCTATACTTTTTCCAAATCCTCTTGAGCTGCACCCTGGGATTGAACCACCACGGCAACTCCATGAGAGAGAAAGAAAGGGGAGGTCTCGCCTCTTTATCCAGTTTAAAAAGAGTGCAGCGTCTATATGGCGGCTCACACGCATACTCTGGAAAGTTCTCAGTAGATCGTGCTCCGTCTCTGTCTCTAAAGCCTCAGATGGGCGGCACAGGGGTGGAGCGCCACAGCATGTCGCGCTCCGGGGCTCAGGGCAGGCAAGATCCCTGCGTGCCAGTCTGCCTGTGAGGAGCGGATGACAGCTGAGAATGAGAAACATTTGCCTCGGCCACAGAGCAGCTTTGGGGTGGAGATCCTGCCACAGTCAGACCCCTCACCTCGTGTCAGCCCGTCACCTCCACTAACAGAGCTCACCAATCAGACCTGGAGCTGATATACACAGCCCTGGAGCATTAACACCTTCAATCACACTTTTTTTCAGGTCCCATGAGGCACAAATTATTGTGCTGCTGGGAACACCATCCCCCCTCAAACTTACAATTCTGAGAGCTGAGATCCGTTTCCACACAGCAGAAAATTTCTGTGAATTACATTACAGTTTCAGGGCATTTTCAGAAGCTACAACAATCAAAGCAAAAGAAAAAGTAAAACTGTATGCAAATACTTTCAGAGAAGGAAGAAAATTTGCATAGGACTAGTTTGGGTGAGGTAAATTGCTTCATTTTGTGTTGTTTATTGGTGTGAACGGGGACAGAGAGATGAGAAAGAGCAAAGTTGACAGTCGGAGAGACAAAAGCAGACAATGACAGAGTCGGAGCTAACAGACACTGCACTGCTGCATGCAACGGAAGAGATTGTTACCAAACAGAGGAGCTTATTGTTGCCAAAACTAATTAAAGAGGGTTCACACAAAAAATATAAACTGTCATTATGCACTCACCCTCATGCTGTTGCCTTCCATTCTTAACAAAAGGTGGATTTAGAATTATTTTCTTGTTCAGAAAGTGCTTATGAAACAACAAACTGAATTACAGGAATAAATGTAGCAACCAAACATAATAAACTCGTAATAAAATAGTTTTTAACCGATCATTAATCGTTAGTTTAATTTAAATGAAATTAATGTTTATTAAATAATTAATACTAATAAATTAAAAGTTATCAATATTAAAATATTTTCTTTAAAACAGACCCTGTGTAAATGAAACACAAAAATCAGACAAAATATGAAAGTGTCTACTATTTTAATAATTTTAAATAGCGCTGTCAAACATTTAATTGTGATTATTTGCTTACACAATATTTGTGTTTGTACGGTGTATAATTATTATGCATATACAAATAAACACACATGCATTTAAGAAATAAGTATTTAAGGAAAATATGTTTATGCATATCAAATATTTATATATAATATAAATATACACATGAAAATACATGGAAATATATATATGTATATATATGTATATGTATATGTATATATATATATATATATATATATATACACACACATAATAAATATACACACACAAAAACCTTTATTGTAGATGGAATTAATCATTTGACAGCACAAATTTTTTAAATATTTATTCCTGTGATACAAAACTGAACTTTCAGCAGCCATTATTCCAGTTTTTAATGTCGCATGATCCTACAGAAATTATTCTAATATGCTGATTTGGGATAATTAAAAAATAAAAACACGAAAATAAAGGTGCTTTGAGATGCCACAGAAGAACCTTTTTGTCAAAATGGTTCCATAAATAATCTATAGCATCTGAAGTACTGATGATGGTTCTTTAAAAACAAAAAACCTTCACTGAATGGTTCTTTGCGGAACCAAAAATGATTCTTCTATATGGCATTGCTGTGAAGAACCTTTATTTTTAAGAGTGTGTATTCAAACTAGACTAGTAGCAAAACACACACACACACACAGCATAACTTACAACATTGCCATACATTCTCTACTTGGCAGGCCGACAGCAGAGTGTGTGTTTGGCATATGCTTCATGTAAAACATTTATGACCAGTTAGCACACGAGGGCTCTGTGTGAGTTGTGTGGGAGTGCCGAAAATGTACGAGCTTCCTCCCATTCCGGGGTCACAAAGTCACACAGGGTTCAATTCCGGCAGCACCGCAGGCTTCAAAGTGCAGTGCTTCTGTCTCGATTGAGAAATGAGGTGCCACATTCCCTCGGGTCACACACGCATAACACACAGCTGAACGTGACTTTTCACAGACGGGCGTGACAGACTTATTAGTCTGCCACGGGCTGCAGGGACACAGTGGCACACATGAATGGACAGAAGGAAAACTCCCTACACAAAGGCAAGGTGCAAATGCACTCTCAATGCCCATCAACTTGACTGACAGCTCTCTTCGGGCAACTCGAAAAAACTCAAGGTAAAACTCACCAGAGGGAAAAATAAATAAATAAATCTCTTAAACATCTACACAAACACAGCGAGTCCTCTGAGAAGGACGTGGTACTTATGAGAGCCAACGATCCGTTCAAAGAGACGATATTTCATCAGTAGAGAACACGCGGAGTAAGCATCTTGTGGGAAGTAAAAAAACAAGTTCATCCTCAAATGTTTAGATATGATAGACACTGCAGCCCTGTCACTACACATGGAGCAGTCTCAGTTTTATAAATGTATTTACTGCAGATCGATGCTTCTCTCAGGGCACAGGAGACATAATTTCTCAATACTAACAAATCAGTCCACTCAAATAGAACAAATGAGAACTAAAAATGATTTGCTCAAGACAAAAGATGGCCAACTAAAAGAAAAACTAATATCAAATGTGCCATAGAATGCATTGAGAGAATGTTTTAAATTGTTCTCTGATATGTACATAGAAGGTATGTAGCTTAGGT
>JAUCMU010000050.1:18473513-18488063 GCA_032275025.1 Enteromius treurensis
ACATTTAATATTGTCTCTGTACCTTGATAACTTGAAATAGAAAGGGCAAATGACCTCCCGCTATACTGTACAGTAATATTGATGCACCGAAACCGTTACCGTGACTAGAAAACCGTGATACAAACCGAACCATGGGCTCACTGTACCGTTGCATCCCTAGTTTTGAACATATTGAATAATTCTTGTTGATTACATCAATCTAACCTATGAATTTAATACCCTATCAATTTAGATTATCCAAGATTTCACATCCCTGAAGTTGTACATTTTAGAGGCTGTTATGTTGTTAATACACTTTGTCATTATTAAAAACACGCATACTAGAACTACATCTTACCATACCTACATTGGCCGATGCAAACAGACATCCATTGTCCAGGTATTGCAGTTCAATGCACAAAGCATTTCATTTAGAATTGACTAAAGCAATTTTGATGGCCATTTGTCAGTGAAAGTTTTCCAGAAATAGCCATCCGACTCAATATATCCTAAAACTTCACTAGCACCAAGAATAAAGCACAGCGATTCATAATATCCCCATGCTGCACACAAATTTCATTACAGCTGTGTATATTTAAAATCAGGCTAAAAATCTGCTGTACTGATTATCAGCATTTATCTCCAGAACAAATCCTCTTATAAACATTTGAGCTACAAAGAGACCTTACCTAGACATAATATCCCTGAACGGTTCCCAGTGGATCCCGAGACCCAAATTTAGCACAAAAGCAGCTCTGTCTAAATCTATGACACCATCCCGCCTGATCCAGATCTATGACAGTCACCATTTCATCACATTTCCACTTTGAACCGCACATCAGCTGAGGTGTGGTTGTACTTAACGAACACACCGACTAATAATAAAAAAAATCTAATTATCTGATAATGGTAAGGTTTATGGTTGCAATCACAGGCTTTTAACGGCAGCTTCCTGCGTGATCGTTAAGATAAGCAACTCTCATGACATGCAGGCGAAATAAACAGTCTGTTGCCAGGAGCTCCAGACAGATTGGACTTAAAGCTGTCAATAGTTGTTTGCTTAGGTGAAACCTAACACTGTGTGTGGGTGATGGGTTAAGCAGAAGAGTCTTCTTCAAACCGCTCATGATATTAAACTGCACAGATTGTGCTGTTAACATGAGTGCTACCCAACTAAGTTTGGGTTGTTGATCGCTATTCATCGTTTCACACTGGAACTAAAATTAAATGAGCAAGGAAATTACATGGACAGAATGTCATAGAGGCTGACAGAAGGGCTCTTTTGACTTTCGACAACCATCCAAAACGCTGAAACACAACTTTGCATTGCGGTGGACGGTTTTGTCAAGTCTCCTCAATTACATTTTCTTCAGATTAACTTACACACACACTCTGAAATCTGCTGAGTTTGCTTAAATATTTCCAAGGCTGTCTGGATCTGCATCATACTAACTTGTACGTACATATCCTGTATACACAAAGAAACAGTCACGAACGCAATTCAAATGAGTCACCATGAAGCTAAACCCTTTGACCTGTGATTTAGCCGGCTCCTCTCCGTGCAACGGCATGCTACGACATTAATTCAGCAGAGCAGAGACCCCATCCTAACTATCAGTTACAACATCTTCCTCAAGTGCTACTAACCTTATTCTATTTCTGGTCGAGAGTCAAATTGCTCTCCTTCTCGACGGCGCATACACATTGGTGTGTGTGATTGAGACGTTACCCAGGGGAAGTCCAGATAATGAGCCTTTACTGTGGAGTTTATGATAATCTTAACGAGCTACTGCCCCCACCATAAAACCCATTAGAGCAAGAGGTTCTACTACTTTTGGCAGAATCAATAGTCAGTTGACTAGACCGGAAATAGATGATCTCAAACTAATATATACACTGGAACATCAAAACACCATTTCAATGAACTCAAGTGAACTCTCATGTGCAGGCAATGAAAACAAATTAAATCGTTCAAGTTAAATAAAACTGAGGATTTATATTTTTAAACTGATGTAAAATTTCTGTCTGATAGCTATAAGCTAATAATTAATTTCGCACTTTGGCTGATTAACAATTAATTTAAGTCATATTAAAAATTCTACACAATTTTTATGTAAATAAATAATAAAAAACATTTAAAACTTAAAATAAACCTTTCTTTAAATACTGAAGTGAATCTAGACATCATATTATTATGTACAGTATGAATAACTTTTTTTTTTAGATTTAATGTTTTTAATGAAAGTTTTTTCTTTCAAGATTAACTTTAAATCAGCAGTAGATGATGGCAAAGGTCGACGGAAAAGTTATTAGTATGCACAATTAAATATTCTATATATTTAAACCATTATTGATTAAAAAAAAAGGAATAAGAAATATCATTCTATATGATACTTATGTATTGTAAATGGCGTATTGTCCACTATATATACGAATTAAATCTCAGTGAATTGTGTACTACAAAACACTTTGTAGTAACTGAACACATGGCGACTGCATCTTGAAAACACGTCAACAGCAGGGGAGTGTGAACGACGCTCTACTTGTTTAAGTGTGGCCGCTGAGATCAGCCAGTAACAACTGACGGCTCTCGTGGTAGTGCGAGTCACTTAGGCCTGTGCGTCAAGGCATGTGTGATGCACTCAGCCAGCGGGGTATCTATTAGGCTAGTTGGACAAGCTTTTAAACCCTCTTTCTCAGTGATTGGACATAACCATCCATGAAATTCCCAATTTTCATCAACCAAGCCCACAGCTGACAGAATGTGGCTGTTTAACAGCAGCAATGTGTTTGGATCTAGAAGGCATTTACTGAAAAGTGCACATTTGTCCCATCATCATCACCATGAATAGGTTGTCAGTTAAGTGGTTTAAGAGGTTAATTGGCCATTAGCTAAAAGTACACTGGAATATGCATGCTTCCCACAAAGTTCTCCGGCGGAGTCAAAAAAAAAAATCCATAGAAAAGCACCTGGGAAAGTGAAAGGTAAGGCAAGTTCTAGGTATGTCCTTTCCATGCACTTAGTAACTCTGAAACATGAGTCACGACGTCCATTATCACATTTAGGGCCAGTGATTTTCAAAAGCACAGAGACGTCTCGAAAGAAGTCTTTAAGTTGTCCAGAACAGCAAGATATCAGCATGTTATTTCAGCTCTCACTGCAGGCTTGCTAAAACACACCCCGTTGTGCGTCTGACTAGTTATCTGGTTACACAGCTGGAGAGCTTCCTTGTGTCTAAACTGAAACAGCTTTGGTTTTCTAGTCATTGTGACAATAAACACAACCGAGCCACTTAATTTGTGGTCAACTCAGAGAAATGGCATGCAGGGTAGAAATAGGGGTGATATAGCAGTGTGGTTAAAGCTCCAAGCTATAAACTGATAGGTTGTACAGTTAAAGCCTACAGTGGGGTGAGTCATCTTCTACACAGGAAAAAGAATCAATATTCACACCAGAATTTACACTACAGTCAATGCGGTACACTGTGGTAAAAAAAATTTTTAAAAAAAATTGGAGTTTCAAATATTATATTGCAGAATTTATGACGTCATAGAAAGTATGGTTCCCATTTTTCCCTATTCTCTTTCTTGAGAAAGTAGAAATGTCAGACGAGTTAAAGGCAGTTACATTACCAGGATTTCTTGCAGTCATCAACTTACCAGTGGACGTATATAAAAAAAAATAATATTAATAATAACGTAACAAACGCCTTGTCGTGCCTCTACCTTGAACAGAAGACTAATTGCTAAACTAGCTATCAATATAATCTTTTCGGTATAGAAAAATCGTGGAATGACCCCTTGGACTTTTCCAGCATAATTTAGGTTCACTACAGGGAAACCCCATCCCGCTCTGAAGCAGAATTGACCTCGGTTACAATGTAACGGATTCAATTAGTTCATGAAACTGACACTGTAACCTTTACTAAGTACCTTAAACAAGGTTTTCAAAAGAGAATATAGGAATTATGTAGGGAGTATGTTGTTAACGCACAGCTTAACATATGCTGAGGCGATTTAACACAGAAAAAAAAATACTTTAAAAAGCATAATATTATCAATGCAAGCCACGCCAATCCAATATGCGAGACTTTTATACTGTGTATTTTCCTTACTACGCACATGATCGAATCTCTCAGAGGTATTTAAACTCCTCGCGACACTGACTGTTTTGAAAACAATGCTACTTCCAGAACTTGCAGGGACACGCAAACTAAAACTCACCTCGTTGGTTTCGACTTGCTTTCTTTCTTGTTGAGAACTCCCGGGACGCAGTTGGTGAGTTCGGTCCAGTCCGCGTGCAAGCCGCAACTCCAGCCGGTGGAGAAGCGAGAGAACAGCCAGGTCTCCTTTCGGTTCGGACGGTAGCAAGTACACTTCTTCTGGCCGGGTCTACAATCACACGGAAGCTCCAGTCGAACATTTTGGACTAGATGCCTGCCGAAAGTGGTCCCGCCGGTCTTTTGGATGTGGAGGAACACAATCACGTCTTCCCCCTTGATTTCGAAATCGATGTTGCGCTCGAGATCTTTAATGGGGAAGTAGTACTTTTTCACATAGTGCGGATCCGGAGTGGGGAAAATGGTCATGTCCTCTTCTCCGAGAAGGTACCCCTGCGGGGAGCCGAAGTTTATCACCCCGGGCGCCACGTACTGGTACAAAATCAGCATGAAGAAGACCGATCCGACGACGATCAACAGAAATTTACTGGTCCTTTCAACCATGTTCCTTTCCGTGTCGTTCATTTGTTATCATTTCTCAGACAACAACAGTCCGCGGTGCTTCTGTGGTGGCTTGCACCCTTCTCGTCTCTCCGTTGGCAGATCATCATAGGTCCACTTAAGAGTTCAGAATCTGGAGACAATGTGTGTTTGGATACATTATATCCACATTTTGTTCGGTCCTACCTGTCAAAAATCCAGCTCGAATCCGTTCACGGGACCTTTACTGCAGATGAAGGCAGAGCATGTCCTCAAACCTCGGGTTGTTGCGTCTTCTGTGAAGCCACCCGTCAGAAAATACCTCCCTTGTCTCGCATAATTATTCTACACAGCGACACCCACTTCCCCCCCTCCACACACTCACACACACACACACACACACACACACATCAAGCTCACACTCGTAACTATGAAGAAAATGCTTTGTTTCAAGTTCTCGCTTGCAGTGTTTTTTTTTTTTTTTTGGATAAGCGTCTGGTCGTGCACTAAGTATACAAAGGTGTCCTCTTGATAAAATAAAAATAATTAATATATAAAGACCAATTTATAGCCTACAACTACAAAATAAATAATAATAATAAATAAATAAATAAATAATAACATTTATATATATATATATATATATATATATATATATATATAAAGCCCACTGCGTTTACTGAATTAACCAATTTTTTTATTTAAGTTTGATTTAATTTTATTTAGTCATTTAAAAGATCATACTCACTGTGAAATAATTCGATTATATTAAGTTGTATAAAAATATGTTTACAGCCTACACACTTATTATGATCTAGATCTTTGTTATTAAATATAGCTATATATTTTTTTATTTGTCCACAAATGTCCACGTACCCTCTAACAATAGGCTTAGATGCTATTTAATAACTAAATAAATTATTATTATTTTTTTTTTTTTAATAGTGAAACTGCGCAAGTAACTTCAAAATAAGTCATTCGCTTCATGCCAGTGCATTGAGCACAACATTTCGTACGATAACCAAAACATCAAACCTGTAGTAATTGAAGAGATTTAAGTTAGTTCCGTGAGTCCACATAGAACCGATAGGGGGCGACACAGAGGAGTACGAGGCCTGGCAACGGTGTGTTGTAAAAATTTCTTCATATGAATACAATCAAACATGTATTTATATGGTAGGCTGTAGATAGACTATATATAGACACACACAGGCTACTGCTATAAATATTCTTAAAAATAAACTGACATTTTGTTCTCTTATATCTTATAAATCCATCATTTAAGCTTTATTTTCAAAGTGCATCTATAAAACAGAGGCAGAAGTGATTGATGGACATGAATGATTTGTGACACATGAAGGCTTTTTAACCACTGAGGCTTTCAAATTTAAGCCTAAGTGCAAGTAAAGCAATACATTCAGGTCTTAAATGTTCCATTTCACAACCCTCTATCAAGACAATAAGGCTTATACATAAGCTTATTTCATGTTATGTGGCTGTCGTGACAGTGAATGAACCTGCATAGACCCTGTACAGTTTTTGAGTGATGTTCTATTAAAATCTGCTTTGCCTTCAATTTTTCCCCATAGTCATTTACTCGTGTTCCAGCTCCATTTGTCAGTCTAAAATTTCAGTAGGAAGCCTGACCTCAACCCCTTTTAGCTCAAACATTTATGATAATATGAGCTTTAAACACACCTTTAGTGTCAGCCTCGCAGCACAGTTCATCTGACTACATACCCATGGAAAATTCCACATTTATGTCAGCTCGGCTGAAACGGATCGCTTGATCCCGGGCGTATTTGTTGATAATACAGAGGTGAACTTTCTCTCTCGTCACTTCAATGAAGCAATCAGCAATGTTTTTCTATGCAAGAGAGTCCATTAGCAAATAAATGATATTATATCATGCAGCTGAACCATCAAAGCAATCATGCATAAAATACTATTTTATTTTTTTGGAACAAACTAGCTTATTTTCCGCAGACATATAGTTCAAGTTCATTATTGTTTATAACAATTCTTTTCTGCCACCAGCACCACTGAACTATTATAACTACACTACATTATCATTAAAAACATATCTTACAACAATCTAATAAACAATTACAAGAAAATAGTAATAATACATATATAATAGTAGTAGACTCTGCATATTACTTAGGGATAGGAGAACATTTTTTTTTTGTGACATACTTCAGCTTTAAACCTAAAATACCAATAATAATAAATTATAGACATAGTGTGTATTGATTTTTTTTATATAGAGAGAGAGATTAATAGCCTATTTAATACATGTTATATAATGCCACAACATACAAAGGACACGCAGTTCAGAAAAATAAATTGATGGCCATACGAAAAGCACTCTCTTCACATGACCTATAGGAAGTCATTGTCCACAGTAACCTGATTTGAGAGCACGACTTGTATCGTGAAAGATAATGACTAATATTGATTGTGCAAACTACATTCATCTTCAATCTCCAGACAGAATATAGCGGTTAGTTGAGTTTCCATTATAGGCGACTGATGTCCAGTGACTTGAGCTCATCTGGACTGCTGTGAAGTGAAGACTAAATTTTCTTTTTTTCTTCCCATTTCAGTATAAATCTTTCATAACACCGTCAAAGGTATTACTGTAGGTGTAGTTCAGGGATGTCCATTCTACAGGTAAATCTTTTAATTTAACAAAACCCAGTGAGCATCTGTGCATGAGAGCTTAGGACCTCATTTAATTAAATGGTTTTCAAGAAGGACCTGAGATTGACAATTGTTGTTGTTGGTGCAATTCATCACGTCTGACTTGGCCTTGCTCAGAACATTGTCTGAGTGTCCCTGGCTTTAACCTTATAGTTATTTGCCTTGAGGGGGTGAAAGCATTGAAGCAAGAAAGTGGTTCAAGTTCCTATAATGAGCAAGGACACAGTAACCCAACTTCATGTTAAACTGAATGTAATTGTTCTACTTATTGACCAGTGATCTTAGAGTCCGACCCAAACACAGAAAATAATCGTTATGGAAAATCTAGACATACGGTATATTGAGTTGAAAGGAATTGTCATGCAAAATGTTTAGAGTCACTTTTGTAATCAGTATGTCTCTTTGTAATGCATATGGTTTGCATTTATTGGAATGAATGAGGAAATATTTCAAGGCTGTAATGTGTGCTTTGTGTGTTTCACTGCTTTTTTGTTGTTGTTCTTTTGTCATTAAACAACCCATTTTTCACTGCATAGCCTATCATAGCATGCCATTTAGTAGTTTTTAGTTCACATCTGCATGTTTGCAGATTCAGACCATGGTTTTCTACCAAAAACCCCTTATTTAACTGAAAATGAGCTCAAACTAGCAGTTTATAATTGTATAGAAAATACAGAAATAAAATATTAAATAGTCACGAAACTCCAGATAAAGGCATGTCTATTAAATAATGAATGAAACAATACAAATCTATATTGTACTGTTTGCTTATTTGACTTATTACTTAATATTTTATGGGGTTTAACATTAAGGTACGGTCCAAATTACTAATCAAATTAGTAATTAATAAAACAGATACGGTTGCCCGAGTTCTTTCCAGCTTCCTACAAGTAAGTAAGTTCAGAGTGAGAAGTCAATAATAAAAAAAAAAGTCATTATCATTTACATATACTTTTTTTTTAAAAGAAAAGTATTTCTTGTGTGAGAATTTTCACTTCTTTTATTATCACTGGTAATAAAACCCTTTCATCGCTCATAAAAAATGAAAAATTAAAGCCATGCTGTCCTTTATGACTTTTAATAATGCCAAGATGCTAATAAATAGGCCTACCTACCATCAGTTTTTATGGGAGAGAACTAAACTGAATTAATTTCAGAAGAATAATGACCAATTGATGCGTTTCTGCATTTTCTTTCATTAGTCAGTATTATTTATTAAAACAGCAGACGTTTTTGTGCATGACCAAATTAATAATTATAAGCCATGATGTGTCTCTTTTTACTACAAAGTGACGCCCATACAAGTTAAAGGTCTGCAGGCGTTCAGATGAATTCCTGATGTACAAGAGTACGTTCAGGACTCCTCTTTTTTTTAAAAACAGAAGCACATCTCTCGAATGCAGTTGAGCACTGATGATCTAATGATTCACAGAACAGGAAGCACTTCCTGTTCCGTTGTATTCTGCACCCTTGTACAGACTTTGTGAGGTTGTACGTGTCTTCAGAAATGTTTAACAGCTATGAGGAGTGTTGTCTATGAGAGACAAATCCTTTTAAAGGTGTTTTCAATCCTGTTATCCATTTGCGTTATTTCAAAACAGGGAGTAAATGGTTGTGAAATGGTTCTGTTGATCATTGTTGTTGTTGATGATGTTGTTGCTATAGATTAAATTATTACCAGAGCGACAGGGAATGCTGTCAAACTTTGGCTAGGATTTTGGCAATGTTTTCTCAAAGTTATGAGCAATGTTCTTCAAATGACATTATTAACCTTTAAATGCATACCTGGGTCTGGGTCGCTAAAGACACTATATGCGTTTCGAAACAAATCAGCCCAAAACAACATAGTTTGAAGCTCTTTTCAGGAGTTTAGAACCAAACTTTTACAGAAAAATTCACTACAGCTCATACCTTCAAACAAGTTCTTTTTACCCCTAACGAAGAATGAAAAAATTACTTCACCAGGGGCTTTAATCGTCAAAGAAATGACCTCACATTATTGTTTATCAATGGGTAAACTTGTTTGCTCATTAACCAGACATTAAATGACCCATTTCAGGGTAACTTGTGTAAGCAATGAATATGTGGAATTTGAAGTTTTGCAGTCAGGAAATTAAGTTAATCTTGTTTGCAGCCAACTCAACAACGGATCTGACCAGGGCACTTTAACAATATGATACTCTCTCTGTTTAATGGACTTTTATTGGCACTGTAGGGTTACAAATGTTCCATGATGTTTCCCAGCGTGATTAGTCTGGTCATTTAATGTGACAAATGAGAACGAATGTCTCCTCTGACTCAGCGTGCCTGAGCGCTGGAACATTTCAAAAAGCTATAAAAGGCAGTAAGTGCAAAGACACTGGCTCCAGCGTATCAGTGTGAAAATCATGAATTTGCTTGGGGCCACGGATTCTTTGTAGCCAAATAACTCCTTCCATATTTCCATGTCACACAGTTTCTGTGGGTTTGCCTTTGAAGCACAAAGGGCTGACGTCAGAGACCGAGGCAGCTGCAAAGCAAAATTAGATTAGACAAAGCCACACGCCTCCCAGAGACAAGGTGGCTTGTCGAGCCACCGTGAAAGCAAAGTGTTGTTAAATTCAGACTTTCCATCATGACCTCGAACAGCACACACATTCAGAAATAATATGCACCTACAAACACTGACACAAAAAGAGACTGGTCAAAATAAAAAAAAATGTTTCTAGTAACCTTGTTGGATGCTAGAGTACTTAAGTGCTTTAAATTTAAATTTTGCTTTTACAAAAGTACATTCTTTACTAGTGTTTAATTTGGATGTTAAAATACTTTTTTTCAAGTGCCTTGGTATTTTCCAGATCTCATCTGACTTGATTGTTCAGTCTACAAACTATCTAGACCACTTGTACACACCATAAAAGCAGCATTCTTTTAAAGGTGCAGTGTGTAATTTTTAGCGGCATCTAGCGGTTGGGAGTCGAATTTCAAGTGCCCAGCTCAGCCTGCACTTTCGAAATGCATAAAGAAGCTACGGAAGCTGACACAGGAAAAAAATATGTCAGTAGCCAATCAAGCAATGAGGTTTTTGTACAAAGTCAAATAATTATATTTACTTAATTATTCAGTAGACCAATATGTTATTGCGAATATTATTGTTACTCATTGAGGTACTCATACTCAGGTTTATTTGCTGACTTTAGTTCGATTTTTTTGTATGACAGTTAGTAGAACCAGGCGACAACAAAATTGGCATCGGATGAAGTCTACAGTGAAACATCATGATGAAAAGTGATATGTGATCGTGCATACGAAATCAGTTTTAGTGCCATGCACATTACTAGCGGACCTCTGATGCCGCAATTTAAATATGTTTGGTAGTAAAAGTGGTACAAGTACAAGTCTCTACAAGTGGTGACGCAACTAGTTTAACTACATTTCTCAGTCCTGTTACATTAAATTACAATCCAATTGCATATTAATTAGCAATTTAGCTATGTCCATCCTGCAGCTAAAGCTATCAAATAACATTTTTCACTATGATTGCTAATGTTGGACACACTAACCGGTCCAGCAGAAAACAGGCAACTTCGGTGTGGCTTTGAAAACACTTCTCCCGCATAAGCGCCTTCTATCTTGGAAAAGCCACACCAATATTTATACGGGATTTCTGCCGTCATCTGTCTGCATCAAGTTTTCTTTTTTTTTTTTTACCAACGGAGACTGACGCTCTGCCAGTTCTTCTTGCGCATAATATGCATGATCACGCAACTTTTTTTTTTTTTTTTCATTTTTTAAATTTCCTATATCCTCTTACTTCCACCAGAAAAACAGTACTGACTTGCCTGCTAGTACTACCACTACTACTACTTTGCGCACATTTCAACGTGGTGACGACAAGAGCGCCATCTTAAAACACCAAGGAAGAAGTAGAACAACGTACTGACGAAACGTGCTCTGTAGAATTTTGTCTGTTTAGGGCTACTATAGAAACATGGCGGCACTAAATGGCGACCTCCATGTAAGGGGACCCGAGGTGTATGTAGATATAAATTGCTCGTTCTAAGGTTATAAAATCATAACAGCTTATTATGTAAGGTCTAATAATAGTTTTGTATGTTATATTGCATTTCTGCCAATAAATTATCCTAAATTTTACACACTGTACCTTTAAACAAATTACCATGCTTAATTCATGCAACCGATTATGCACAAATCCTGCACTGTCGATTGCTTGTGATCTTCATCGGAACATATTATACTAGACTGAGCATTCTTAAGGTCTGAAATTTAAACACGTTAAAAAAATAGAACTATGCTCAGACATTGCCTCCAAAGCCATAATTTTAATAAATTGGATCGGGTTAGGTTTTCTGCATTTTTTGCATCTGTAAGATGACATATACAATATGGGCTTGACTCGATTTTGTTTATACGTTTCTGTATCGCAATGACATTTTACTGTAAAAACAGACCAAACGTAATTGCATCAATGTCCAAAACTGTACATTGCAATCAATATGCCATATACTGTTATGTGTTGCCTAGTGAACAACCCACATCCAGTAATGTTTCCAATCACTGACATTAAAACATAGCCATAGCTTACACACTGAATCTAGTTTGTGTACAGTGACAATAAGATTTGTAATGCAGATGGCACTGATATTCTCATTGACATAAATATTTACTTTTGAGAAGAGGCTAAGGATTTTGAGTAATTTACAGGCTTTTGCAGGTCATCCATTGTGCATTGTCTGCACAAAATATTTACTGCTTTGCAAATGTTAAGAATTATTTTAGAAGAAGACACCTGTAAAATTAATTGAAATGTGAAGACATTACTAAAACATTCATACAACTGTCATATTAACTGCAGGTAGATATAGATAAAATAGACAGATAGATGATAGAGAAGTAACTGAAAACACCAAGTCTGTAAAACTTTCTTTTTTGTGTTGTTGCTCCGAGCCAGATGGTATTTGTGTAACATGCAGAAAGACTGCAATGTGTCTCTCATCACTGGCTGGAGTTCGTCTCTGACCCCCTGAGGGTTGTGAGATTGGTAGAAACACACCTGTGCGGGTTTTCTCATCAGCTCATGGCCAATCAGACCTCTCTCCATATGTGAGATCTCACATATGTTCACCAGGCTCCGAAGGTGCTCTCTCTCTGAAATAATTGCTTTCTTTCACTTTTTCACCCTACTCTCTCTTTCTTTGTCTCAAGGACAAGGCAATCATGTGATAAAACTGCTCATCGAGGTACGCCTTTGACTCCATTGGTTGTCTAACAAAAACCTCCATCACAGAAGCCCAGCACCTGGTACCCCTCTCCACTCCTACAAGTCTCTCCATATGCTCTGCTATCCACAAACACAAAGTATTGTGTGCCAAAGTGTTTATTGTCTTTCTAAGGGCAGAACTCATCATGCCTGCAAAATCACAATTAAAGCCATCTGTGCTAAGCCGTGGATGCAAAGAACAACACTGAAGGTCAAAGACAAACATGTGCGGTTACTCAACAGAATAGATCATTTGAAAATCAGTGCCCTGCTACAGCAACGAAATACATGAGTGACCAAAGTTTGGATCAGAAAAAGAGGCATGCTAAAATGCTAACAATTCATTTAAAATAGCTTCTGGCTTTTGACTGCATCTCAGATGATGTAGTGATTTTTAAAATGACAATGGATGAGATGACACAATGCATTAACACCTTTCTATTATACAAACTGTACTGTATATATGTGAAAAATTCTCAATCTATGTTATGATCAATAGTAGAAATGATGTTTGCCTTACCCAGCTTCACAAACACATACAGCCTAATTACAGAGCTGCTATTTTACAGACATCAGATCTTTATACCAAGAGCTGCCCTTCTTAACAAGTGCTACAGTATCTGTATGAAAGTCCCTGACATGACAAGCACCTGACAGCTCAGATCCAACAGATCACAGGGTTTGCCTGACAGGTTAAAGACAGAAACGTCCCTCCCGCCGAGTCACATTGAGCCGAGACGATCTCCCCGAGCCGATCAACCTCAGCGTAATCAACAAACAAACAAGAAATTATTCATGTATTCTCCCAACACAGCAAACCTGCAGGAAGATGTGTATCACCTCCACCAACTCCATCAGCCACAGCACCTCTACATGCTGCTGACGTGAACCTCAAACTAATGAGCTGAGAAAATGTGCTAAAACACATTTACATTTTACAAAATGAGCATGGGGGAAAATGAACAGGCTGCTTTAAACACAATGAGTCATATTGAAACAAGCTGTGCATTGAAAAGGTAATCAATGCCTCCCAAAAGCCCGAGTTCCTTTTTGAGTCCCAGCGGTTGCTCATTTGATATGTTAATAAGCTCCAGATGCAATAATTGCAGGGTTAATTAAATGTTACATTCAAGGGGCCGCAGTGAAGGGTTTCCTGATTACCGTGTAAGAATAGTAGAGACCAGGGTTACTGAGAAAGCAGGGAGAGGAAGGTAATAGAAGGGACGGAGAGTGAAAGAAAAGATGAAAGGGGCATTAAGTGGGACAGTGATGCTCAATGATGCCCCGCTGAAGCCCACCCATGAGTCACGGTTGATAGTATGTGCAAAAGTGTGTGTTCTTATGGCCTATACTTGGAAACACGGCAGACGGAAGCCGACCACATGTGAGTCCTCGGGGATCGTTCACACAGGATTGATGGGGAAGATTCTTCAGTTCGCTCTCATCAGTCCAGCCCATCTGTTCTCTTAGTCCGCATTTCCTCTACAGTAATCGTCATGACAATCATTCTAGTGAAGAAATGGATGACATAAATAGGATTACTTAGAATCTTTAGCAACTGGCCGTGAATTTGCCATTTGCTTTATTTCTTAAAGGAGAAGTGTTTCATTTCTTTTGAATTTGAACCACACCGAACGGATGGCAAAAAATCTGTCATGCTTAACTTTATGTGAAGGCCAATAATTTATCTTATAATATTCTTTCTTCCATTATATTGGCTATAGGAAATAACAAAAAATTAAAAATGTTAATTATTTTAGAAAAAAAAATCTAAATATAAAAAAAGAGGTGTGTTCTTTTTTCATATTAAATAAAAATATATAGTATATAGTATATACAGAGCACACACATCTATTATGTATATAATATTTTATTTTGTAAGCTATTTTTCACAATTAATCATTTGAC
>JAUCMU010000050.1:18494222-18512539 GCA_032275025.1 Enteromius treurensis
AGTTCGGTACATTTTGCGATACAACAAAAAAAAAAAAGAGAGAATTTCTTAGATTTTTTTTTTTTTTTCATATTTATTTAATGAATGGAGCTTTACTTCACATACCTTCAGATTGTGTCTTCAACACACGGGCCGCTGTTGTGCTTCAGCTAAAGAAGGTCACAATCTTTCTGTTCTGTGCTAGGAGGGCTCAATAACATTTAGCATTTTCTTAAAACCCGCATTAAAATCCGCGGCAATAAATGTACTGATCGCTGTTACCGATCGATTGTTTTCATCTGTTTGGGGGTGGGAGGGGCAGAAAGCACGTTGCCTGTCCGGTCGTTTGCGCTATATATATATATATATATATATATATATTATTTTATTAAAAATTTTTCAGTTTGCTAAATACAGTAGTTTCACAGACCAGGAAACAGTTGTTATTTCCTGGTCTGTCATCCCACTATGAATCATTCCTGGTCTCACGGAATGAATGTACCTGAGTGCACTTTTTAGCCGGGCACAATATACGTACCAACAAGTACATATTACTGAAGTATATAATGCTATAATACTAGATACATTATATTCCTTTTCATACAAATTTACAGACTTTCAATTAGTAAATAAATAAATTTACACAAAACTACTATAAAAATATGTTATGCCTTTAAAATAATATAAATATGCTGGGATATTTGGACAATTATGCTTTTAAACATTAACATCACACATATCCAGCTTCATATCTATGTGGTTTCTCTTCACGGAAGTACAGAGATGTACTTGAGAGATGTACTTGAGAGGAGAGGAGCTCTGGTTTAAATCTTGTGTAACTACGGTTCAACAAACAGTTCAAATCGGTGTAAAAGGAAGGTAAATGGCATGTTGTTTCAACAAATGTCCAGTTTTGCATTTGTTAACAGGGTTGGATTTGGTGTAGGGAATATTTCCAACATGATAGACAATTAACTTTTTGCAAAAGTCCCTGGATATTTCAAATATGAACCACCGCTATAGATATACATTAATGTAATGAAAATGTGCAGGGTTTACATGCTGAATCTGTGTTTTAGAGCCACTCAGTGGACAGTTCTCTTTAAAACCATGGCGAAACGTGCACAGATGTACAGACTTTTATGAGACCAGGTTCTATGAATCAATGCAACTAAAAGTTTCACATGAAGAAAAAAATCTTCAATGCCGATTTCACCTTTTTTGTCATGTGTATTCACTGCACTGAACAACAGAAAACTGCTTGCTTGGAAAGTGACTTCTGTCTGAGCTGTGCTTCATACATCTCTATACACTATTTTTCGCTTAAAAAAATCAATACCACTAATGTGACTGCACCTTTATAGAAAAATTTTAATAATACAGAACAATTTGGGATGAGTAAATAGCATCTTAACTAATCCTTTAACACTTTTCTCTCAGCACAGGCACTGATAAAGCTTGTCTGATACAATCGTTCATCTTTATTTACTTAAAAGTCCTTGGCTTGCTTAAACGTGTTCATTTGATCAATCCTCTTCAGCAGCGTTCAGAGATGTGATGCCACCCTGAGATAAAGGATTGATAAGAGCTCATTTATATATGCAAAGCAAGACGATTTACTTCCACCTCGGGTCAACATAATCCCCAAAGCCTATAATTGAAGTCAATCACGGCCACTGGAGGCAGCAGGCCAGGGTTGTGTGTGCAGTACTTGCATTCAGTAAAAGACACAAACTCGTTTAGTCCAAAAATGGGTCTCAATTCTGCAGGATGCAGATGCGCTGTCTCTTTAAGAAACGTCTCGCTTCTTAATTTAAAGCTCAAAGTAGAGGAACACAAAGGTTATTTTCATTAAGATCCTGAAAATCTAGGATAAAGGTATTTATGCCTTCAATCTAGCAATGACCTTTTCGTAATGTCATGTTAAGCACATCTGAATCAAAGTTTTAGCAAATATGAAAAGGTCACTTTTAGTGCCAGACTTTATTTTCTTAATCAACTCACACAATGGAAATATGATATACTGGGAAATATCCACATCTGACTTGATTGGCATACCATATTTATTAGTCTACAGCTACATCTTGAGCTTTCTAGTCATTTTAGCTCTAGGTTGTGTTTAATTTCGATGGGTGAGGACAGGAAAGTCAATTAGATTGCTGGCCATGTCTCTGCTTTTAAAATCCTGGAGCAGACAAGCAAAATGCTCACAGCTCTCAAGTGATAATTACAGTGATCCTGTACAGCATTTGGACGTCTGGAATCAATCCAAAGCTGCAGCAAAATCAGATTAGCAATAAATGTGTGAATGAAGGCAACAGATACAGCCACTAATATACTGCCAGTGACAAGAAAACATACTAACGCATATATGGATCAATATCGGACCTGTGTTTTATGGACCTCAAAGTACAGCAACCTCATAGCTATAAGCTGACCCGTGACCTCCTGGTCAATTTTTAACACACTCGTTCAGTTTAATGTTTCTGGATACATTGACAAATATATGCAATTTCAAGATTCAGCATACTCCATATTGATGCTTTAAATGTATCCAGTTTTAAAATGGAAAATCTATATCACATGCTGTATGACACCTTTATATACCAAGTCATAAGGTTTTTGTTTTTTTTTTCTAAATTGAAATGTATACATCATAAGAAAGCTCAGTAAATAAGCTTTCCATTGATATATGCTTTGTTAGGATAGGAGAATGTTTAGATGAGATTTGCTGGAAAGATTATTGTCTGAAATGTACACACTTTAGATATTGAAGTTTTATTTATTACCGACTTTTGAAACAGAAATTAAAAAAGCACACAATAATAATAAACAAAAGAAAAACAAAAGTACATCCCTCCCATTCCCTTGTAATGAAAAAAGTGACAGCTGCTCTGTCAAAATTCATGACAGTATTTCCCTTTCAGTCAGTCTCTATGACTTTACATCATGGGGGTCCCACCTGGGAGACAAATCGACTCTGATCTTTAATAAAAATGCCAATGGGAATTGGCCAATGGTTTTTGCATGCCAAGTCACTCCCCCGTACATATGGGTATATAAGATGCAAACCACCATTAGCTTCTGAGCCGATCGGTATTGAAATTGGAGAAGTTTCCTGTCGCTGTGGAGAAGATCCTGGTCGGAGTATTACCTGCATACAGCATAGAGACTGCACTGGGAAAGTTGGCGGCGATCCTCCTCTTGGCAGTCCCCACTAAAAAAAGCAAGTTTTTAAAACATCTGTAGGGTCGCTAAAGCATGTCCTTCTGGCTTTTTGACTGTGTGCTTCTGGGTGTGGGAGTTTCCTCACCTCTGATGATGGCCAGGATGGCTGTCTCACTTGTCTGGGCCTCAGTCATGCAGACACAGCCTTTGCGGATGGCTCATGCTCTCACTGCAAGCGTATGACCATGGCTTCGCTTAGGTCGTGGCTTTCTTTCATTAGAAGGCTAGCTTCATCCACTACCCCTTCCCTTTCATTGGCTAGCGGCTTGGCAAACCTCAGGGTGACCATCAGGAATAACCTGTTGGGCAAGTCCCCACAGGCTCCTGACCACCCGACCAGAGGACGGTGGGTTACGGCCAATTATGGATCTGCGTGGTCTGAATAGGTCCCTACATCGTCTACCATTCAGAACGTTAACGCCGAAATGCATCCTATCCTGTGTTCAACCCCAGGATTGATTTGCAGTCATCCACCTGAAGGACGTACACTTTTACACCTCGATTTTGCCTCGACACAGGCCGTTCCTTCGGTTTGCTTTCAAGGGTTCGTGTCAGTACAATGTCCTCCCCTTTGGGCTAGTCCTGTCTCCCTGCGTCTTTGCCAAGATGGCAGAGGGTTTCCTGTACCCCCTGTGGGCGACGCCGGGGGTGGGGGTGAGTTTTCCAAGAATCCTCAACTTTCTCGACGACAGGCTAATATTAGCTCACTCGAAGGATCAGTTCACAGGAACACAGCCTATTGGGGCTTCGGGTCAACCGGGAAAAGAGCAAACTCTCCCATGTGCAGAGGATTTCTTTTCTCGGGATGGAGCTGAACTCTGTCAGTATGATCGCTCGTCTCACTCACGAACTGTCACAATCAATGCTGAAATGGCTTGCGGCCTTCGGGCACAAGACAGTGGTTCCTTTGAAATTCTTTCAGAGGCTCCTGGGGCATACAGTATGGCAGCTGCAGCCGCCGTCAAGCCACTCAGTCATCTTCAGCATTGGTTGCAAGGCAGAGTCCCGAGATGGGCATGGCGTCGCGGCTCCTGATCGGCATTACCTCAAAGTGAGACGGCACGCTCTGACAACAACTCACATTTCCCGGAGAATGGAGAGTCAACCCTGGGACGATCCAGCTGATTTAGAGTCGATTCGGGGAAGTACAAGTGGACCTGTTTGCTTCCCAGGAGGCCAGATGTTTTATTTCGTGACCAAGCTGGCCCCCGGGGCCTTCTCAAGTACACCTTTCTCCCAGTAAGTCTCCTTGCACAGACCCTGTGCAAGATCAGGGAGGATCAGAAGCTGGTTCTGTTGCTTTCCCCGTTTTGGCAGACCCGAACCTGGTTTTCGGACTTCATGAGGACAGGAGCATGACAGCCTGTCAGCATTTTGGCCTCCTATGTGACGAAATCCGGGTTGTGGCGTTTTCCATATGGACCTCATGATGTCAGTCAATGATGTAACGTCATAGTGACTGACTGAAAGGGAACTTCTCGTTTACATATGTAACCCTCCGTAATGTCTCCGTTCCCTCCTTCAGGGCACGGGGGTTACATACGTAACTGAGACATTGTCTTTTGAGAATAACAAATGTAAATAAGTAAATAATGTATTTATGGTTTTCAGTTTTTACATTCGTAACATTTCTTTGGGACCTATGGACCTCGTTTGGAAACAAATTGAAAATTAATTTGAAAAAATGGTTCAAGGGGATAGTAGTATTAATAGTCTATATGACTAATATTAACTTTATTTATCCCACAGGGGAAACTGTTATTAATGGAAATAAACTAAAATATTATTATAATTAATATTATTATTATAACTGTCATCCATAGGCCTATTAGATTTTGCATGTGGCCTGAGAAAATTATGTCTATTATTATTATGATTTTTTTTTTTAACGTGTACAGAGATGTACTTGAGAGATGTACTTGAGAGGAGAGGAGCTCTGGTTTAAATCTTGTGTAACTACGGTTCAACAAACAGTTCAAATCGGTGTAAAAGGAAGGTAAATGGCATGTTGTTTCAACAAATGTCCAGTTTTGCATTTGTTAACAGGGTTGGATTTGGTGTAGGGAATATTTCCAACATGATAGACAATTAACTTTTTGCAAAAGTCCCTGGATATTTCAAATATGAACCACCGCTATAGATATACATTAATGTAATGAAAATGTGCAGGGTTTACATGCTGAATCTGTGTTTTAGAGCCACTCAGTGGACAGTTCTCTTTAAAACCATGGCGAAACGTGCACAGATGTACAGACTTTTATGAGACCAGGTTCTATGAATCAATGCAACTAAAAGTTTCACATGAAGAAAAAAATCTTCAATGCCGATTTCACCTTTTTTGTCATGTGTATTCACTGCACTGAACAACAGAAAACTGCTTGCTTGGAAAGTGACTTCTGTCTGAGCTGTGCTTCATACATCTCTATACACTATTTTTCGCTTAAAAAAATCAATACCACTAATGATTTTTTTTTTTAACGTGTCTTAAATTCTAAACTGTAAAAATTTAAAAAACTAAATGTGTTTTGTTAAATAGCACACCTAAAATGATTGTTTACAATGCATAAAAGATAATTTTATGTAATTTTATTACTGTGCATTAAGAACTGTAAGACATTCAGTGACAGCAATGGTCCTACCACAATCAAGGCACAGAAAAATAGTAAGGACAAAGTTAAAATAGTGCCATCAATGGTTCAACCATACACTTTATGAAGCTATGAGAATGCTTGTGCACTTGTGTCTGTACTAAAACATGGAAGGACAGAAAGCACACAAATTACATCAGCAATCTCTTAATTTGTGTTTTGAAGATGAAAAAAGGTATTATGGGTTTGTAACGACATAAAGGTAAGTAATTAATGACAGAATTTTCATTTGGGGGTACCATTTGAATTTCCAAATCCTCATTCAATATTGGAAAATTTAAATAAGATAATTTTGTAAAAGTCTAATTTACCTATTTTAAATCTTGATGATAGAACATTCCTTCAATGGCGTCAGCATCAGTAATACGTTTTTTTTCTCTATTTTGTCAAAAAGGTGAGAATGTATTTGTTCTCATGGAAAGTGTCAGGTGGGATATGAGGACAAATGGAGGGGTGGTGAGGGTATGGATTTTGGCAGAGCGCCGTGCCGCTGTGACTTGAGCTCCTTGGAGTCCCAGCGCTAGGATCGGTTTCCATGTGGAGAGGACACAAAGACAGGAAGATAAAGACCTGCCCCAACAACATCAAACAGAACTGAACTGTGCAGTTTATTGTTGCTCTTCACATTCTGCCATATGACAATCACTTCTCATCACAAGTATCATCATCCAGCTCATTGAAATGAAACGCAAGGCATTTATTAGAGGAGTCATGAGCTAAAAGAGGATTACAACTATAGAAGTGGTATGATGGATGATGCTGATGTAATTACATTTGGCATCATTTCCTTCAAGGTGAAGTGTGTCATTTCTGCACCACTGGCAACACCAGAGATGCACAAATAACTAGATATTTACATTTTCTGATGAAAATATAAGCCGGGCTTGCCAGTGCAAAAATGTGCTGCCACAGAGCAGTTCTGGTTCCTCGTATGTTGTTTTCTGTGTTAAGGTGAAGGTTTGGAGATTTTAGTGCAATACTATGCAATTCATAGCTTTCAGTCATGTGACCGACTCCAAGACCTACAGGGTCAAAACATCCACAGAACTGCAGCACAAGTTTGTCAATTTTCCATCTGTTTTCATGCAAGCCGAAAAATATTTAGATCACCTCTAAAAGAATAAAAGATCACACTTTATATTAGCTGGCTTTAACAATTATGTACTTAGATTAAAAAAATAACCACAATGTACTTATTGTGTTCATATTGCATTGCAAAACAGTTTTGCTGCTATTGAGGTGGGATACGGTTAAGGTTAGAGACAGGTTTGGTGGCATGGGTAGGTTTAAGGGTGGGTTAAGATGTAAGGGATGGGTAAACAGTGTAACTATACATGTAACTGCAGAAATTAATTACAGATGTAATAAGGTATTATGAAAAAAATATAAGTACAATGTAGAAACTGTATGAATACAATAAGTGCATTGTACCAAATGATTAATTTGAATGTAAGTACATACAGTAGCAGTTAAGGCCACCTAATATAAAGTCGAATTGAATAAGAATAAGATATGTTAACAAAATGCAATCCATATCATGTATATGCTCCCACCACAATATTTTAATAATTTATCAGCATGAAACATGTTTTAGGTAGCGGATTTTTATTTTATTTTTTTTTTGATTACCTTTAGATTACTTTTTGTTTTCTATTATTTACATGCATGTAAGTGAAAATGGTCAAAGCTAAATGTTACATAGCTAATATTTTGGAAAGAAATGAATTATATAAAAAAATAATTAATCAATTTTGATTTACTGAAATTTCATTGATATATGATCAAATAGTCCATAAAAAGTAAAAAGTCTGATTAAGATCTTTAATAAATGTATAATGTTCCTTTTCTGTTCGATTCCGTTATTAATTGATCTTTATCTCACATATATGCCATATGTACATACAGTATACAAATTACTACTGCATATACGGTAAAACATTACTTTGGTGTAAAGCTGCTTTGCAATGATATGTATCATAAAAAAGCGCTATACAAATAAATTTGAATTCAATTGAATTGAAAATTGTAATATAATATATTATTTTTGGAATCTGATTACAGTACGTAATCAGTTAGTACCCAGCACTTTCCTTGTCCCTCTAATAATTAAAATTATTAAAAGTTCTCCAAATGATTTTAAGTCTCGTTTATGACATTTGAGCTCATTCAAGAGTTTGTTCAAATCAAACAAGCAGCCAGTGATAAAAGTGCCACATAGTGTGTTAACTCTTTTACAACAACAAACAGCTTATTTATAGTCATCTTTGCGCATTAAACTAGGATAGGAGTAGTATTTCAACATTTGGGTACAAAAAAATGACATAACTCGCCTTTACATATAACATAACTGTCACCTTAAAACACTGAAATACTTGTTGGGCCTCTGTCGTCCTCTGTTATAAACAGACGCAGACAGGGTTTGTGTGAACAGCACAATATTTCACCTCACAAATGAAACAGATTATCTGCCAGCGCGCAGCCACTGCTGATAAAGATTCCTGCTGTGTACAAATTCACAGCAAGTTTCCCACAGCTAGATCACAAAACACTCAAATTTCTCAGCCGAGGTGAACATTTAGGGTCTCCTTTCACTGTTTTCATATTGGCAGAGCAAGGGGAACACAGATCCACCGTGAAATTAGGATGCATTTCATATGCCAAAATGGGCTAACAATTTTAAAACAATCAACAACTGCTTGTTTTTTTCCACTGAAGTTTATAATAGTGCCAACAAGCAGTGAAAAAAGTATTAGGTATGACCTCATTATGCCGAATCACTAACTCTAGCGAGACAGAAGCTTAAGCGTCTGTTTTCTTTGTACACAGCACTGTCCTTATCATCAGTGATCTGTGACTCAATTAGTACAGACAGCAATTGACTGTAATGAATTAAGAACCCGTTGACCCAGGTAAGTTGGATATCAATCTGTTTCCCGATAGGAGACACGAGTCACACTTCATCCGTCGATATTGTCCTGCTATCGAATCGTTTATCAGTAATCACAAATCGATAGCGTCCTGATGCAGGTCACTCCAGGTGTCTGAGTGTATTGTTTTGTTTACCAAACAGAATATGAAGGACGGACGCCATGTTCTTTGTGTACTCAAAGCAAGCAGCAAATGAATTACTGATGAATACAGGGGTTTAACGAGCAATTAATAACAGATTACGCTGTTTTGACCTTTTATGTTATGATTTGATAAAGTAAATCTGATAATGAATTTCACTCAGGCAACACGGACAGATTTTGACAGTCGCTTTGCAGTAGTTTGTGACACAGCGCCTCCTGTGGACCAGTTCAGTAAAGACCCTTCATAGACTGGAAGGTGAGAAAGGTGTCCTGACATTCTGACCAGTTTTTATAGTTAAGTAAAACTAAAAGCTTAAACAACCTTTCTGATTCTTGTCATAAAATAAACAATAATATTAACTGAAAATAAACATTAACTGAAATTGTACATGTAATTCTTTTGTAATTTTCTTATAAGGATTTTTTATATATATTATCTATTCATTTGGATATGTCTGTATAGTTTTTATTATAGCTTAAAACAATTTTAATATTCTTACATTATATAGTACATTGGGTGTATAGTCTGTGATCTGTCATTTTAAATTGTAGTTTTATTATATATTTATATATGTGTGTGTGTGTGTGTGTGCTGTGCAAAAGTCTTAGGCCACAAATATTTTCACAGACAAAAAATGATGGTTATTTCTATCTTTTGCTGTAGATCTACCTGAAAAACTATGGGCAAGTGTACCTCAGAACTAGGGCCGGCCCTGGCCAATTTGCAACCCTAGGTGAGATTTTAGCTGGTGCCCCTTACCTCACCGCCCATTCCACCAATAATCATTAGTCTTTGTCACGTTTTTCTTATTCTTCTTATCCTCTTTTTTTACTTCCCTGGGCACCAGAGGGCTTCAGTCTTTTTGACATTATGGAAGATGTTCAGGTAACTGATGCATGTGAAAAGGGCCGCACGAGAAAAGATAGATCATACGTTGAGTCGGGGGAGCAATGAAATAGTTTTTTTTTTTTTTTTTGTGGGACAATCTCTCTCTCTCTTTGTAATAAAAAATAAATAAACTGTTAAAAAAAACAATTCACTCGTTTTGGCGCCCCTAGGGATTGGCATGCCCTAAGCACTTGCCTATACCACCTATGCCCAGGGCTCGGAACAGAAGCTGTTTTACAAGTTATAAGTTAATTGAAAAATTAAGTCTATTTATAGCATTATTTTTGAAAGCATCTTCATTTTACAGCATTTTTACACAAGTGTCTAAAACTCTGAACAGTACTGCAGCTTTCCAGGTAGGTTTTTTTTTCTCTTCATCTTGGAGACGTTGTTCTCCACAGGTCTTCTGGATTGAGTCTGTCTCAGTTTGTTCTGTTTCTTCGTGTGACTCCAGACAGACGGGATGACGATCAGATCAGATCTCTGTGTGGAGCACTGGCTGTTGTCAGACAATCATCTCACTGCATTATTACAATTATTGACAAAAATAATGTTTGGAAACGTAAACTGATATTTCCAACTGAAACGCTACCGCAAAAGATAGAAATAAGACTTTTGCACAGTACTGTATACATAATATAAATATAGTTCTAGAAATGTTTCATTGAGAACTAGCTAAAGTAAATATAAATAAATACTTTTTTGGATTTGTTTTTGTTCACTAATTGTATGGTTATAATATGGTTATAGTAATATTAAATGCCTATATAGTCTTTCTTGCCAATATATTAACATTGATTTAAACAATTCTAAACACTATAGGCATAACAAAATGAATAAACAAATAATATATTAATTAAATAATATTACAAAAAATCCTTAAAAGAAAATCGAAAAGAAGTAAATAAATAAATCAACAAAAACAAAAAAGAAAATTTAAAATCAGAAAATTCAAAATTCTTTTTTTCAATTATAATAGTATCTCAGTGATACTACAATAAGCAGTTTAGAGTCATCCATCTTTCATTATTCCCAGTAGTCAAACTGATGACTTGCTCGAAAATAACCATAATCAGCAACCTGATTCACACAAAGAGGAGCAGGAGAGCTGATGATGTTCTCTTGACTCAATCTTAAAAATAGTGCAAGATGATTCACAGTGATTGTTGCGATTTATTTTTTATTTTTTGAACTAGATATGGTCAATTTGTAATCCACGTCATATCAGGGGGAAAAATAATATTGCCACAAATGTATTTGTAGCCCTCCTGCTCTCTGCATGCTTGCTAGCCTCTAGCACCGCTGCGCTCTGTTGTGTGTGTGTTTGTGGGTGGTGGTAGAGAGGAGACGTGGACACAGAGGGGTTCAGGATCATGGCTTGACCGTTTATTCCACAGCAGGCCATCTATTAGTGTTATAGTCTATAACATGAACAGAAGAAAAGATGGCACGCTAGACGCTTATCAAACCTACGGTACATCAAGAAGCTCAAACAGCGCTTGAAAAACTTTAATATGCCTTAACACAATAGTGTCATAGCAACATTTATCTCACAAAACACTGCCCTACGTATTCACAAAGATTTATGTGTTCTGACATGCAAGCGGTAAGCAGCGATAAAGAAATAGCTGCTAGACATCTTGGGAATCTTGATATTCCGTCCTGCTTCAAAACCGTGCTGGATGTTTTTTCTCTTGTCAGACGAAGGCAGAGGAGTTTTATGGAAATGAGCCCACCTGCCACAGGGGGGGTCGACAGTACATGAAGCACTGGATACAGTCAATCTCTATTTGCGATTCATCACCTTTTCTTTCTCTCTTTTCTGTTTTTAAGTTCCAATTTCAGATTTCTTCAGTCCTGTCTTTCATCTCTTTTAGAGATGGGGTAATTTACACTTCGTTCTGGTCTGACATAGCTCTCGGTTATCGGTTCACTTCACGACGGGCATCACCAGCTCTTCTACAAGCTTCGGCTGTGACTCACTAGAGCCCTCACTTTGACTAGATCAAGGCAAAGGGCTCCCATCCCCACCCATCCCCAGCCCCCAAAACAACCCCCTCCCTTCTTTAATTCGATGTCCGCAGACACATTTGATTTTGTCAAACACAAGAAGCAAGGGGGGCGGGTTTCACCCTGCTGACATCATAAATCTGGGCTACTTTGAAAAGTGTGACGGCCATGTTTAAACAGTCTCATTCCTCAACTCTGCCGGGGTGAGATGGCTCTTCCAGAATGTGAGAAATGCAGGAAGAGGTGAGATGTTCAGTCATTGATGCTGTGCTACTGCCCTCTGCTGCATGCTAAACAATCAAACACTCCAGACCAAGGAAACTTTGGTTTAAAGTGACAGTTCATCTGAAAAAAACTGAAATAAAAATAAACAAAGTTTTATGTTCACTCGCTTTATGACTTTCTTTGTTGCAGGTAACACTAAAAGGAGATATTTAGCAGAAAGCCCAAGCTTTTCTATTTTAATACAAAGAAAGTGAAAAGCGGGTCATGCAAGATTTTAAAGACAAGATTGTTAGTGAATAACACATTTTAAGAGTTTACGCTTTCCTCACAATGAATAATAAGCAAATTTGGCGTGCTGTCTGGGGAGCGAGCCGCGAGAACGGCGAACTCCGAACCCTAATGGATATAACCCTAGCGTGGGCAAGAGTTCGGCGTTCGGCTCGTTCACCGTCTGCCCCCCGGAAAGTCGTGAATTAAATTGAAAACGGAGGAGAAGGGGTGGAGGAGGGATGCACAAAAGCGGGAAGTCGGGGAATGAAAGCATGGAGAATTTATAGTGAAGGGGAAATGACTTGATTGGGTGTGAATGAACGAGGGATGATTAGGAAACGAGCTGCCAGCTGTGTGTGATTCCTCCTTTAGCGATCCTCTCGAAATTATGTTATTCTGCAGAAACATTAATTTTGCAGCTCTGTATGGTGATGCCCGATGTCACACATTTCTGCTTTAACTAGGCTTGTAGCTATGAAACTATTTTATACCATTTTTATTACATTATATTCTGATGACACAAAAGAACCTTTATTTCTACCTTAAAAGGCTTAAACTTTCTTCCATGCCAGGGCTGTCAAATTTGAATGCGAGGAAGAAAAAACTAAATGAAAAGAGATTCATACAACGCCCTTAGACACCAATATGTGGATCTGAAGAAGCTTTGAAAAAATAAGAACTTTTTAAATCTTTAAAGAAACACACAGTCAACAAAAGAGCCCGTCTACAGCAAAAAAAGTTTTTTTCATAAGTACATTAGCTACAAAGAACCTTTTTTAACCGTTATATTTAATCTAAACACTCCATTTGGGGTATAAATACGATAAAGTGTCAGGAAAATATTAAACAAACAGTTATTCGGGGAACAGCATTTCAATTCGTTGTGAGGAATGCATGAGATTTTTGATTTTTATCCCAAATTCCATAACAAACACTTTTCAGCTGCATCTGCCGGAACATTTTTTGTTATAAATAAATTAGCAGCACAGACACGTTTGTGTTGTTCCATACTGATACATTTCCAAAGGCCAGAGAAATGCCATTCACAGCATTTAAATGCCTTTGGCTTTCATAGGAGTAGTTTGGTGACTGTTATGGCACATTCACTGAAACTTAATTCCTCTAGTGTGGACACATGGGAGGATGCTCTAATTAGTGCCTCTACAAAACTTAGATGGGGTCACGGCCCTGTCAGTGGGGCATCTGGAGGTGGTGTCCTTGAGAAAGACATATTGTTGCAATATAAGGGCCTTCAGGGTTGACGTTGTGAAGCACAAACCGGCTTAATTAACAGCTGTGGAATAGCATTTGACAGCCACGAGGACCTTGAAGGAGACGAGAGTGGGATTAGGGGCCATTTAAATTGTGAATCCTATGACAGTCCTTCGTTTAAATAACACACAGGTGAAAATACTGTAAGGAGTAAGGTTAAACAATTCATGCACATGCTTGAAAATACCATTATGGAGAAGAAAATTTTCTGGAAATACTGCCGGTCATCTGAATATGTATAGACGTCATAATTTTTTGGGGTTATTCTCTATGCTCATGGCTAAACAACTCATGTGCAGATACGTGCTGTATCACCTTTAATACTGACTCTGATACAGAGAATAAGACGGGAAAAATAAATTATTCAGCATGGAGAAATATGACCTCTGAATGGCCTGACTCATGAGAGCTCTCATCCAATAGGGACACTGATTTTATGAAAGATGAGGAGTTCAGGAGAAGAGAGAGGCCTTACTTTCATCCGCGGAAGAATAGAACTGATAGAATCACAGGGGGAAGAGAACGCAGAACGTCAAAATGGAATTCCTTCAATTGATTACAATCACACAGTCAGTCCGGAAAGACCAACTGAGGGTTGAAGAGTTACTGCAGAATGGTGTCCATGGGCTGAAAATGAATCAAATAAAATAAAATGTAAAGCACTAAAAAATAAATTTATGAAAAAAAAAAAAAAAAGTAATATAAAAAGAAGTCTGCTAAAAAAATAAAAAAAATAAAAAAATAAGCAACACAAACAAAAATGATAGTATAAATAATAGTGCTATCAAACGATTAATCACAATCAATCGCATCCATAATAAAAGTTTTTGTATACATAATATGTGTATAATATGTGTACAATATATGTGTTTATATTTATTATGTATATATAAATACAAACACATGTATATATATATATATATATATTTATGAAAAATATGTTTTATTTACAGTATATAGTAAATATAGTTATATATAATATAAAAATAATATGAATACATAAATGTATAAATGTAAATATTTTCAATATATACTCTATTTATACATACATAATAAACAGAACACACATATAATGTAAACAAAATCTTTTATTTTGGATGTGAATAATTGTGATTAATCATAATAATAATATTAATAATAACCATACTAATATAAAATACTGGGGTGAGTATTTACAGACTGAAGTAAAAGTATTTTAAATACAATCATAAAATAACAATAATATGATATAATTATTAGGCAACAATGGAGTGAAAAAATTATTTGTGAAAACAAAAAAAAAATGAAAAAAATAATCAAATCAAATCAAATCAAATCAAATCAAATTAAATTAAATTAAAGAAATGGAATATTACTATGATCATCAGTGACTGTCTGTTTTGTAGTAGAACTGGCAAAGAAATAAACCCCAGACAACACTGGACATCAGCTAAATCAATTACATGCAAAGCAGATGCTTTTAAACAAAGTGTCAGTCTGCATTTTATAAGAAAAGTCTTCCTGGAAACAAAAAAAACAAGGGTTAAGTGTAGGGTTCATACCCAAAACAATCAGGTCATCAACCCAAATCTTTAACCACTATGCCACACCACCACTATTTCTATGTTAACAGTCAGCAGTCCCTGAACACTGCAGATCAGCCAAATTCAATTTATGCACAAATAAACTGAAGGCGCCTGTGTGCTGTCTGATGTATGGCATCATGCAATGAACGACAGCAGTGTGACTGACTGACTGACACACACTCCTGGTGAGAAGAGACACATGAAAGTTCAGTGACAGAAGCTGTCTGTGACAGCTCTTCAGACATCAATCGGTCGCTGCCTGCAACGACTGCTACTCGCTTCTCACAACAGCCCTGATGGGATATGAAATACTGCTAATGCATTGCTGTAAAGCAGTGTGGTACGTCAACTGTTTCAGAGATAAGACATCTAGGGAGCTGACCACTGAGGTATTCTTTACACAACGTACAGTACTATCCATGTAAGCAGCTAAATTTCATCACACAGCACATTTTTTATGAATGCTGCAAACCAGACTCAGCAGACAGTGCACTATCAATCTATTTATCATGATCAAAAAGATCACAGAACAAACAAAAACTTCTTCTTCTCTCTCTCTGTCTCTTTCTCTTTTGATTCAGCAGTGTATATATTACATGATTATTAAGTAGCACTGCTAAAAAAATATATAATAATATTAAGAAATGCATTGAGTACAAAGAAAGTTGAGGCTTCAATTTCACACAGCAATGTATTGTTAGATTGTTTCATGAAAAATAAATGATGCTGTTTCTAAGCAAAATTAGGTATCCCAAAAGGCTACAATCTGGGACATGACTATGATGGCCATGCAGAACATTTTTTTGGGTAAGCAACTTGTGAGTCATGAGTGTCATGTCACATATTCATAGTATTTTTAGCTTACATCTACCTGGGATTTTCAACTACATTGATGCCTTTAGGGTATTTGTGACTGGAATGAATTAAACTGGCCTTCACTGTGACCAGTATCAGACATTTTAAAAGGGCATTTAAGTCCCCACCCCTGGATTTCATTGCATCTCCTTCAGGCCAGATAGCTGCTCTTATGTCAGATTCAACATTACTCAACTATAATAAACAAACCTGCATCTACCTGCTATCGACTGCCATGAAGTCAACAGCACTCCACAACCCATGACTGTCAATCATCTGTCAGCTAAAATGACATTCTGAATAGACAGTGTTCAAGAAGACTGACAGCAGGTTGAGGCTTTCTAATGTAAGAAACCAAGACTGGTTTAAAGAAAGAATGCTTTACCTAAATGCAATATTAAAGGGTATAATTCAGTATAATTATTTATTGCAATAAATTAAATGTGTTGTGAATAAATACAATGAATGTAAAGTGTTATAATACATTATCTGTGCTTAGAATGAATTATTGCATGCATTATGAGGCGCACTACAAGGCTTAATAAATGCATTAAACTACTTTTATTAATCATCATACACAAAGGCTTTAAGTAGTGTGAACAAAATAATAATTAATTAACAATAATTCAGTAATGTAACTGACAATCATTCATTTCATAATGCTCAGAATTATGCTCACAGTTAATTCATAATTTATAATATTTTGGTAATATTTACTTTTATGGATTTTTTTTTTTTTTTTTTAATCAGTATAATTCACTTTATTAGGCCAAAACAAAGCTGGATATAATATAAATCTTCTAGTTGCTAAAGAGAAAAAAGTCAGTCAGATAACTTGCAAATTAACAAATAAAATCATCACATTTTTAATCATGAGCTGACTTTAAAAATGTCATGAGACGGGTCTTCTTTGAATCTCATGCTGAGGATAGTCTTTGTGTTTAGAAGGTTTTTTAAATAAATACATGCTTTTCAACTTTTTACTTCAAATAAAAATGAAAATAGATCTTTGTGACAGCATAACTTTTAGCATTCTGCTGGATATTATTTTAAAAAATTTCTTTTGAAATGCCATTCAATGATAAATTGTGTGGTTATTCTGTACCGTTTCTCAAGTCCTGCCTTAAAACCCAGAGATAAAAGGCACTTGAAAACATAATTGTGATCCAGCAATAATCTAAAGTTCAACTGGATTGTTTTTCAAAGCATATGTTTTGAGTTGGAATGCAAAGGCGGCATTTTCTCATTCTGCACTCAGTGGTCATCAACTCCTTCAGTCTGGTTATTATTATTTTCAAACTCTGTTTTGTTCTTCGGTTACGACCACAGGTTCGTCTTGGAACTTAATAGGGAAATGCAAGCCAAGTGTGAGTGAGTGTTTTCAAACTAAATCAGAGCTACACACTGGGGAGCAGCCAACAGTCTTCAACAGATAAACACGCTTAAGTATATGCAATCATTCTCTCATTTAAGAGCGGGTTGATGGATATGCACGAGCGAAACACAAACCATTGGTTTTTTATCTTTCTGCAGGGAACAATAGCATGCATAAAACATCTCCAAAAATCTGTTGGAGTTTATTTTGTGTTACAGTTCAAACAGTTCTCAGATTTCATTATCTCGTTTTGTGTAATACGATGAAATTCTCGTCAGCCTCAGGTGAAGAATTATGAGGTTTAAGCAAAGACTTGTGTAATGGTCTGCGAGTAATTGTTCTCAGGTTTGAGTGATTTGGTTCATGGTGGTAAAATGTAAATTACAGTTTAAAAAAATACAGCTGTGGGAGGTAGTAGGATAGGAAATAATAGTGAAATGGAGATTGGGCACAAGCTGTGTGGTCTAACGGTGCCTCTATATCAATCTCCATATTTATAGAAATCACTTCTGACACATTAGATCTCTGAGCATACAGAGTTTTCTTTTATCGATTTGCCATGGAGTGGAATCGACGATATATGACTTTTCATTTAAGATTTCTGTATGCTTGCATAATAACCCTCAGATAAAGAAAAATAATAATAAAAAATCCCACCATCAAACTGGAGAGAGTATGCATGGGGTAGAGCTGATTTATTACACAATAAGCAATGGGAATGAAATAACTATGTTCCCGGAGCAATTTCTCATGTAAACGTCTGACCTTGATCAAACAACAGTGCAATTTGGGCTCATTAAGGGCATCCAATTGTTTACTCCTGGAAAGAGTGAGCTCCTCAGAAACCCCACTGTGTAATGTAGACTCAGTAGGCTGGAGATCCATTTGCACACCGTGTTTATTATAACAAAAGAGTGGTCGTACAGGCAG
>JAUCMU010000050.1:18523874-18536523 GCA_032275025.1 Enteromius treurensis
GAGGTGCATGCTGGGGAATGGAGTCCAGGAATGAAAACATACACAAAACACAGAGTACATAGAAAGCTGGAGTGCCAGTGTGTTTATATTGAGATAAGAAATATACACAGTACACATGTAAACAAAAAAATATATTTTGACTTCAATTGAATCGTGATTAATTGTTTGACAACACTTACATCATTGGAGTGCATTTTACAAGAAAATACTAAAAATGCTATTTCAGTCTGTAAAGTGATCACATTAAAATCTCATGTTTCAGTTTGTAATTATTTGTGAAATGTCAGTCTTTTCTGAGTGAAAAAGGTTTTCTACATCGACATTGGGTCATCTTACAGTGGCTTTATTATTTTATTTTATTTTTTTGCATGTTGTTTATATGTTTATATACTGTTAAGCTAAGACAAGCTAAGAAGTTGGTGTCTGATTTATCATAAGAACATTTAATCCTTTCAATTTATATGATATAAAGTCCATTGATTAAACCTGTCACAGCAGTAGTGTGGATACTAAAAAATACTGTTAACCACGGGAAAGTTCACTTGGGTTTCCATTTCAGATGCTGTGTTCGTGACATTTAAGCCTCTTTCAATATGGTTAACCACTACAGAAATATTGTTTTAGACCCAAAATGCCACTTTAGCAAAATATGCTTATATTGTTATTGATATAGAAAGACATAGCAATAACCCACGCAATGCTGTTGCTTCATCACCAAGAAATCAAAATCTCAAAAGGTCTGCTTGAGCCTTGTCAACTTGAATCAGTGTGTGGCAAATACCGTTTCTGCACCTCAAAAAACACAAAGCATAAACCTATAAACCTTTAGCAAACACTTCAGCACAGCTTCCGTATTCATGACACTTGTTTTTTTCTTCATTTTAATCAATATTATTGAATATGCACTATAAGTGTATTTAACATTCGACTGCAGTTCTGTGTATTTTCGCTGATGATACTGGTCTGTTCAGGCACATCCATCCAGTTCTCCATCTGTTCTCCATCCCTTGGATGGCTTGATGATGTTTATTTGATGAAAAACTGGTAAATCCATTCAAATCCTGACTGGATTATGTCTCTCCTCGGAAGCTGCAGGGATCTGTGAAAGGGAAATGATAAAGCTGAGGTTATTACAGTGGGTGTGATAATCATCATTTGGACTCTGGACCCCTGAGGCCCCTCCGAATCATTAAAGTGGTCTTAGCTCGGTGCTCTGACATGCTACGACACACTCAGTTTGTTTACTGCTCACACCCGCACTTTATTTATAGTCACACACAGGAAACACACTCAGAACCTGTCAGTGCTCCTCTGGGCATTGTCTTTCTGGTCTGTTATGGGTCCATAAACATAAACGTTAGTTGCTATTTTTGTTTTTTTTGAATCGGTCACCGTTATTAATTCAGCACAGAAGGATGATGTGTCTCTGGTTTCATTTTCTTCTCTATCACCAGCAAATTAGTGGCGGTTCGACTAATATTCCCCCAGTGATGGGAACTGCACAGACATCGATCTTCTTTTAAACAGTTAAACTGTTACTATTGCACATGCTTGTTTGTTCTTTTTGTTAGGTACAGCAATAATGAATATGGTCAGCATCCAGCGTTTGACTTCTGGGACTGCACGGCTCAAACAAAGAACCAAAGAAATCTAAATCTAATCAGTGAAAAGTAAACCTCTACCAATTCTGAATATTCTACTAAACCCATTTTGTTTCGTGTCAGAGGACATCAATGTATCGTCATAAGCAGCAGGGTTTAATTTGGAATTTTCTGTGCATGTTTTTTTTCTTTCAAAGATTGTCTGCCGATTGACTTCCATTATATGACTGACAGACTGCAACCGTTTGAGTTAAAAATATTTGTTTGTGTTCTACTGAAGAAGCAAAGTCACCTACATCTTGGATGAATTCTGTCATTTGTTCTTTCATCTCTTTTTCTTGCGAGTTACCTATGTTCTTATGTTTTTTCTTTATGGTAAGACGATTTCCTTTATGGCAAGACAAACAGAAACAGACAACCTTCAGAGCAATCTGAACATGTAGGTTTATTGGATATCATATGGCTAACATCAAATATGATTTGAGAGTAATGTATGTTCATGCATTTTCTGGCGAGGAGATGCCCAACTCTAAAACACCTCCACTGAGTCATGAACATCTCTCGTTCATCAATCTCACCCTAAAGACCACATTTGTTTTCTTTGTGCTTTTATTTTCTGCACCGCAGTTAGGAAAACACATTTGGAATATCGCTCCAGGAAAGAGCACAAATCTGATTCAAGAAGATAAAGCAACTCTCTTTTCCTCCTCTCCTATAATAGACTAGTCTACAAATTCGCTTTTCAGCGTTAATGACAAATCACCCCATGACAGCCAATACATAACGTTTACTTGTAAACTCCATTGTTTTGGATAAATATGTCTGTACAGCAAAAGCATATACATAAATGTGCATAAAAAGCAGTGGTAGCTGCCTTAACTTTTGAGCTTCCAGAGCAACTTTAATATCTTATGAAAATCTACTCTAACCTTCCTAATCTTCATCATCTTGAATTTATAAAACGTCGGCCAGATTCTAGTGGAAAATTTGAAATATTTACAAATAAACTGTTCATGGATTGTTGAGATGGCTGTAAAACTGGCATTGTACATGTGGCTAAACCTACAGCTCATGACTGTCAGACTCAGCAAAGACACTAAACAGACTTGGGGTCACTAAACATTCCCGTTTTGTCATCTCCATGGGTCATTCTGTAAAATAGATACCTTTTCTTAATTGATAAACACACATTTTTGATTATAAGATTGTAATTAAAATAATAATAAATAAATAAATACAATTATAAGGGTCTGTAAAAAAAAAATTTCCGTTAAGCAAGAATGCATTAAATTAACCAAACGTCTCTGTATTTCAAATAAATGTTTTTTTTTTTTTTTTAAATAAAATAAGCATTTACAAGTGTTTTAATATTGATCATAATATAAAAAAAATTTAAAATCAGCATTTTATAATGATTTCTGAATGTAATAATTGCTGTTTTAGAGAAAGAATGAAAATGTAATGTCTTAAATAATAATATTTATATGCATATATATATATAATATTGTACAAAAATCTATTAGAAATTGAACATTACTAAATTATTATTAAATTATAAATATAAATGTATATTTAGTAGTAACAGTACTATTAAATTATTATTAGATTATACATTTCTACAAATATTAAATTCAAAACAGCTTTAAAATTATAAATTGTTAATTGTTATTAATTCAGATACGGAGAAACAATTGTTTGTTCAGTGTAATGACCCCTTACTGATTTTTATGATTTCTTATTAACTTTTATATAAATTCTCAGTTTAAACTTTATTATTATTATAATTTAGTTTTTTTATTATTAATATAAAGTTTTTTTATTAAAAGAAAAAAAAGAATTAAAACTACACTTAAGGCCCACTCAGAGCTATTTTTGTTAAGTGAGACAGAACAGGAAATCAGAAAGCAGCGGTTACAAAGCAACGATATGATTCGAGTTAATTCATTTTGAAAAGCTGCTCTGAGAATAATGGATCGGGCTCTAATTGAATCTGATATGCACATGGCCTCGGAGATTTTCTGTCCATGGTCTTCCTGGCAATGAGTGGAAAGCGGTAAAAAGACAACTGCTGGGCATACTGTTGTTGACATGGACAATAAGCTTCTCCTAGCCAATTACAGAGCTGCAGAAGCTGAAATGAGCCGAGCAGGAAACTATACAGATAACCTGAAGCCCAGAGTGTTTCACTGTAATTTAGGAGCGTTCATATAAATATGCCATTCTGTTATTTTCTATTTAATGAATGTTTAACATGCACTCACTCAAAAACTGCTATTAACACTAAGTAGTTACAGTATTTGTGTATGTGCAGTGTTTGTGTGTGTGTGTGTGTGTGTGTGTTTTAGTTAACTAAAATAACACTGGATTAAATTTCATTATATAAAGTCATCTGCTTTCTATTTTAACATACACTCAGGCACCAAGCATGTTTTAACATCAAAGTGATTTATATTTATTTTATAATGAGTAAGCTGTGCAATGTTTAAATGCAACCTTCATCAGTGGTTCTGACAAGGACAAACTACTAACAAAGAGGAAGGTAAATAAACAGGCAATGTCGAGTGATAGGCAGATATTCAAATTGAGTTCTATGGGCCGGCCCACACTTTGACTACATCAGCAGAACGTCTTGATTTAATTGCAGGCAGAATGCATACTGTCATACTCGATGGCTAACATAATACACAGCAAGAATAGTTTCATGCCTCAGGGACTTAGAATGCATTAGCATTGCCATTAGACCCAAAGCATTGAAGCCATGAAGACATGCAGGCAAATACAATGAGAGACAAAAATAAACCAAAATTAATAGGCTATAATCCCTTTCTTTCCCGAGAGGCTGCCTCCATCAGCCACTGCACACTTAATGAACAAACTGTAGCCTCACTTTGACTTACAGAATGGAACAGATTTTTAAGCAATACCAAATGTTTTTAGTTATGCGAAGACATCCATTAAAGCATGGAGGAAAATGCACTGCAACACCTGTGAAATGGGTCTTAATAATTCTGCAATTTGCCGCTCTCTGTTTGTTCATGTATAAAAATGAAACTGCAAATGCAGTTTGCAGATCTGAAACTCCGCATATTTACTTTAATTATGTCATATTATAGCACCTGCCTTCACAGAAATACATTCTAATGGAGCTAATTCATCTTATTAAACACTATTAATGCAATGGTAAAAATGTTAACACTTTTAAATAAGCTTAATTAACTAACATTAGTTAATAACATTCGTTAACATGAACTATTTATTAATCGTAGTTAATGCTAATTTCAGCATTTAAAAAATGCATTATTAAAATTACAATTTGCACGGTTAGCTAACATTAACTTACAATGAATGATTGGATTTTGTTTAACTAATGTTAACAAAGATGAATAAATACTGTAATAAACGTGATGTTCATTGTTCATTATTGTTAACAAATGACACCTTATTGTAAAGTCTTACCGTAAAAATGTAAAGCATACAGTAAAAAGTATATATAATATAATACATACTGTATATATACATATACATATACATATATAAATTTAGATAGCAAGAACTAAAATACTATAGATAGTAGGGGTGTAACGGTTCACAAAAATAACAGTTCGGTTCTATACGATACAGTGGTGTCACGGTTCGGTATGTTTTCGATACGGCAAAAATAAAATACATTTTTGATTTTATTTATTAAAACGAATATAAAGTATGTCTTGGAAAAGTCAGTCTTGGATGGTATTTATTGATTAATTAAAACGACTTTGAGCCGTTTCAAATCATGAAAGCTGAGCGTCCCGTGTTCGTAGACCGTGCGCGCCATCCACTGACAATCCGCGTGGGAGAAGACGACAGGGGAGAGATACACAATTTAATTTCGTGGTGTTTATATGTCAACAAAGGCTTAGAGGTCGTTCACGTGCATGTTCACATTCACATCTTTATTTTCAACAGAGCCGCGCAGTTTAAAATCCAAAGTAGAAATGTTTTTATAACTGACAGCGCCCTCATGGTTGTCTAGTAACAGCAGACGCTACAGAAGCGCAAGCCTCGCGTTTTCCACTCGCTTTTAGACGCTTCATGTGAACGTACCCTTAAGAGAGTAAGTTACATTTCATGCTAAAGTATTGTTAACGCTAACACAAACATTGTTTCAGTGTGTTAGGGCAGAACAATGCAGCTCTGCTTAAACAGCTGGATGCTGGGTTGAAATGCAGCTGGATTTGGTCGTGGCTTCAAAGGGCAAGAGGTGTCCTTTTATTTAAGGGATGAACATATGTCTTTAGACAAATGTCAATACAGTTTTTTTCAGAACCTGTGCTTAGCTTATTATTCCATTCAATTTATTTGGCTACTGTAAAATTGGCAATGCCGCGAGGATAGTTTGTAACGTTAATGTGTGTTGTTTAGTTTTCGTCTGTTTGGGGCAGGGAGGGGCAGACAGCGGTTGCCTGTCCCGTCGTTTACGCTGCCTTGTTGAGTGTAGCACTGAAAACATTATATTTTACACAATTTATTCTTTTCTTTTTTTTTTTTATTGTTCGGTTTGTATGCGTACCGAATCGAAAGCCTCGTACCGAACGCTTCAATACGAATACGCGTATCGTTACACCCCTAATAGATAGATAGATAGTAAACTAGAATCAAAAAGAAATTAGAACATAAAATAAAATAAAACAAAATAATTTAATTACAATTAAATTTAAAAAATAAAATAAAATACAAATTCATTTATTTTACGAGGTGGCTAATTTGTACAAATTCGTATGTCCTCACCTTTACGAATTCATTCGCTAAATCATACGTACTTTACAAGTTGCCAATTCATATGAATTTTTACAAATGAACTACACCTAACCCCGCCCCTAAACCTACCCGTCACTGGGGTTTAGACAAATCTCACCTTTCAACAGACTGTTTTCTATCCTATTCAACGAACATGAACAGCTTCCAATGCTATTCTATACGCTGATGATGCACCATGTGGTACCATATATTTCCACTCTACTTTGACTAAATCTTTAAGTGTCGTTTTTCAGTTTCAGGCCTCATAATGAGGAGGTTTTCCAGGCACACCTGCGATGATGAATCACCTGCAATCCATTTTTAATTTTCCCTTTTCCGGCGTGCATTGAGAGCAAGGGGAAGAAAAATGATCAGCCTCCCAAAAATCTCAGGATTACGGAATTCCTCTCGGCATATGGCACACAAGATTTATAGCGACACACGGTTTCCCTGGCTCACGTAGAGCAGTATCTCTGCACTGCATCATAGGTAACACATCTTCCAACCCATTTGTCTTTTCTGTGGAAATCACATTCTCAAAATGGCCTTTCCAGTACAACGTAAAATGCCTCACACACTGGCCCAGAAACGCATCTGGCCCATTCCTGTTCTCGTATCTGAGATGCAAGAGAGCGGAGTATGAGAATATGGAGAAATAATGCAGTAGGTCAGCCCGCTTCCACATCATGTTCAATTTCCCAGGATCATGTTGCTTGAATGATGGGTATTTTTTCTCCCTGACTTTCAGGGCTATGAACCGTGGTGTGGAACGCATTTGTCTTTTGTCTTGGATCCATTATTGTGGTGGCATTGAGACCTTTAATGACCTTCCAACCTCTCAACATAAATAAACTCCCAGGTGGGAGAGCAGACACACACAAACATGGGGCAGATGGTGACCTACTCAAAGATACTTGGAGATGTATCTTGGCATAGGTCACCATCTGTATTTAGTGTATATAAAGAGATGCTTTTGGAGTGGCTGAAGCTCCGGTCTGGACAGAAAGGCTGATTTAAGCCCTTTATAAAGTCTGTGTGGATTTCTTCTTTGGAACAAAAAACAAGGGAAAAATATATCTGGGAAAGTGAATGAGAACTGTCAAGCTTCAAAATGACAAAATAACAACAGAAAAGTATGATTACATTTTCAAGTTCAACTCATTGATTCAATGATCCAATCAGAGCAACCAACTGCCAAAGAACTCCCAAACTGAAAAGAAATTACATTTCAGTTCATAAACCAAAGCAAATGAACACCAGAAAAGTTATAAATCTGACCACATTTATGCTAATTTCCTGTGATGATTTTGAAAAGAATGGTCAGTATGTTCTTCAAAAGTTCACCTTTACTGGAAAACAAAATTGTGTAGAATTAATTTTAACTCAAGCCACTTTTACTAATTTCTTTTGCAAATATAAATAGTCATTTTTGTACAACATAATCTTTAGATTATGCCTTTTTATATTTAGTGAGAACATATGTACTGCAAGTAGAATAAAAGTGTGAAAACAGTGTGATTAATTTACGATTAATTAATGTATGCATGAACTGACAGTTTGTGACAAGCTTTGACACTCTGTCCAAAACATAGCATTGAGGTAATAACATGTGCAAACATAAACAGCAAAGACTAAAGAGCTGTGAAAACTGAATGTGCTGAGGTGAATGCATGTGTTATACTGTCATGACATATCTGACTGGTACTGCTAATATGTTGTTGATAAATGAATGTGTTGGCATCTTTGCAGTCTTTCAGTGTGAAACTCAACTTAAATGTATCATTTGTGATGTGAATGCTGATATGCAGCCTTAAGCTCTCACCCTGGACCTGTGGAAATATCAGCATGCCCTAAAGATGTGTCGTCTTATCAACTCACAGAGCCAAACTCTCAGCCAGGCATGACCTCAACTCACACAATGCACAATGGTACTCTGACAGCAACGTGTTGTACCATCTTCTCTATTTGAAAACTGAAAGCGAAAAGTCCCCTGGATGGCATGCACACAATCTCAGTGAGATTAAACAGAGCAAGCATGGACTATGCCTACAATATTAACCAAAAATATTATTATATAAAACAATATAATGTTAATATAAAATATATATGAATACCTGTATAATTTCACCATGTCAACACATGCATTGTCATGTTCAGCTGGAGATGCCAGTCTGCTGATGGCTCTCCAGCTCCAGCAAACTGTTTTATGTCTGTTTTCACCCATTGGACTAATTATCAATGAACTCATGGCTCCGCCTACCTTGTCTGCTGTGTTTCATTGTTTCTCCGCCTTATGTCACATGTATAAATACCCATAATAATAAATGTACCATGTTTTTTCCTGTTGTCAAGCCATCCGTGTTTTCCCGTGTTCTCTGCGTGTTTCTCTGCCTTCCTGGATATTGACCTAAGCCTGCCCTTGACACTCGCTCTAGCCTCGCCCCCTGGACTCTGTTCGCTTGATCGCCTGACTCACGGCACGAATTTTGGATTATTCTCTTGCCATTGTCTCTGATATCCCCGTTTGCCGTTGATTACTCTGCCTCTGACATGACTTTTGTGTGTGTTTCCAATAAACGTTTTGCAAATGGATCTGCACGTTTCCCGTAGTCTCAATCGTGACATGCATAATTTGTTTCTATTTTATCTATGAAAAGTTTTTTTTTTAAATTGCTGTGCAAGACAATGGGGTCAAATATTGCTTTCACCCTTAAGCAATAATTAACCTAAATTAATGAATAAATAAAACTTTTGTCATCATTATAAAAAAAGCAAGAAAACATGAAATACGCCTAGCTGTTATAAACAATATATGACATTATAAGGCAGCAGATACCTATTTAAGTTTAAAGGTGCTTAAATATTGGATTATCATTTTAAAATGATTAGTGAGCCATTCATTAGTGTATTAATTTTGCTAACACTCTTTTGTGTCAACATTAGAATGATGGTTCACTACAAAATGCAAATTAGGCCATGATTTAAGCCATAAATCAAGATTTGGAAGCCCAGAAAAGTGCATCCATCCTTAATAATAAAGTTTTTGGGCTTTAAAATCTCAAGACATATACTGTACACCTAGGATGGCTTGAGGGTGAGTAAATCATGAGGTAATTTTCAGTTTTGGGTAAACTATCCCTTTAAAGTTATAAATCCCTTTCCCGCATATTCATTAAAATCATGTGACGAGCAAATCATGGTATAATTTCCATTACAGGGTGAATTATTTGTGAGTTAAATGGATGTGTGTGAGTATTTGTCCTGTCCACTTTTCCACCGGGTTTTTTCCAGAGTGGTGCTCCTAACAGCCCCTGGCACCTGCTCTTCAAAGGTGCGGCCCTGTTCCTCTTAAGAGCTCTCCCAGACACACAAGAGCCACTCCAGGTGTGCATTAGAGTCACTCTTCATCAGTAACTGCGTTGTGTAAGCCTCTCCGCTCCAGCATGAACACGTCAGGAGCCTCCCAGGATTCCTCAGCCTCCAAACAGGCAGGCAACAGGGACTCGTAGAGAGTTCTGCCGGAGAGACGAAGTTTGAGTTCAGCCCACAGTTGAAGTAGTGGCCTCACTGCCTCCACAGCGGGGGAGAAATTCTGTTGTGTTCTGAGAAGATGAGCGGGTCAGAACAGCCCACAGTGTGCAGCACTTGAAAGCCAGTAAAACCCCCTTTCTGACTCAGGACTATCCGCAAAAACACGCTCTGATGTCTGGATCAAAATAAGTGGGAGGAAGGATGGAAGGCTTCAAACGGGATGTTTGAATCAACATATTTATGTAATTTGTTTCTTGGAGTTAATATTTTATAAATAATTTCAGCAAACATCATGTCATTTTGTGAAATAAGTAACACTCAAAAGTGTTTCTTCATTTAAAGGATAAGATTTTTCTTTTTTCCCCCCTTTCTTTCCTTCTTGCTTGATGCATTACATCATTTATTTTGTCCTCCATGTTCCTACCTAATTTTCTTCTTCTATCCTTCCTCCATTCTTTTCTTCCCTTTTTCAATTGGTCCATTCATCCATCCATCCATCCACCCATTCATGCTTCCTTCTCTACTTCCTGTTTTCTTTTTTAATTACTACAATTTTACTCCCTTCATCCTTTCATTCATCCTTCCTTTGTCTTTCATCATTACCTTCCTTCTTTCTTCCCTCCTTTTTTCTTTCATATTTCTTAATCTTTCTGTTCTTTCTCCATTCTTTTCCTTCCTCCTGTCTTTCCATCCATCCATCCATCCGTCATCTATATCTTCCTTGAAGACTTTCCTCCCTTTACTATTCCTTACTTCTCAATTATTTTCCTTTCTTTCCTCACTTCCTTCCATCCAGTCTTCATTACTATTTCACCCCTTTTCTTATTTTTTACAACCATCTATCCTGTATTATTTTCTTTCTGCTAATATATTCTTTCCTCCTTTCCAATCCATTCTTCCTTCCATTCATCCATCATCTATATCTTCTTCTGTTCAATCCTTATTTTTCTTTCCTCTTTTCTTTCAATCCTTCTATCCCTCTTCTTTCCATCACTCCCTCCTTCCTCCATTCCCATCTTTTCATATATCCTTTCTTCCATATTTCCACCTTGGTTCCATCCATCCATCCATCCATTTTTCTTTCATTTTTACTTTCCTCCATTCTTTTCTTTCATTATTTCCATCAATCCACCCATCCATACTTTCTACTTTTCCATCTCCTTTTTTCTCATTTCCTTCTGTGTGTCCATGCTTTTCTCTTTCCTTCTTTATTTCATCCATCCATCCATTATCTACTTCTTTTCATTCCTTTTATTTCCTCACATATTTTCCTCCATACTTTTTCATCTCTGCTTCCTTCATTCCTTCTTACTTCTTTACATTGTTATTTTTTCCTTAATTCCTTCTATCCATTCCCATCTTTTCATCCATCCATCCTTCTATTTTTCCTACTCCTTTCCATTCTTCCACCTTCCTTCCATTAATCCATCTTTCCTTCTTTCTATTCTTCCTCCACTTTTCATAACTCTATTCTTTTCTTTTCTATATTTCCTTCTTTCCTTTTACTTCTCAATTATTTTCCTTTCTCCATCCTTTCTTGCCTCACTTTCTTCCATCCAGTCTTCATTACTATTTCACCCCTTTTCTTATTTTTTTACAACCGTCTATCCTCTACTATTTTCTTTCTGCTATTCTATTCTTTCCTCCCTTCCAATCCATTCCTCCTTCCTTTCTTTCTTTCTTTTTTTGTCTGATTGCTTTCTCCTAAGTGGTTTTCTGCTTTCAATGCAAACACTGATACCTTTATAATTTGTTCTACTAATTGCTTAAGTCAATTTCAGCCTTTTTCTCACTTATCACCTTTTTCAATGCAAGAGATTAGCAGGAAAAGAATCCAATACTCTTCTATAATTGAGCATGTAATGGCTGAGGGTGTTTTGATAACTTAATGAAAGGGGCTTTGACTATATGCGGATGACTTCAGTCACTGCAACAGAACAATATCAATTACTGCACTGCAACTAATTACTGCAGCTCACGCTTGCTGCCTTTTCTTTGTCTCATTTCACATATAATTAAGATGAGGGAATTAACTGTGATAAATGTCCTTTCCTGGGAAATACGGGGAGTATTTAGAGAACTGTCCACCAGGGACTCTTCTGTAACGGTTCAATCTACATGCACGCCTGTGTTTGGAAACAGATTGAAAAGGAATTACTACTGACACTGTAGTACTGTTAAAATATTTGTAAGAATAATACGAATTGTATGAGGCTGTTTCCTTATTGATCAGCTCCGCTTTTAGTTTTGCACAATGATTATGTTCAGGCTTTGGTTAGAAATCACGAGCTGAAGACTATAGCCAAATGAACTCCGTTACAGGCTCCAGTCTGGGCGGTGTTTGGCGCAGCTGGCACTGGGATGGTACCAAAGCACATTATCTACCACGCACAGAGCTCAGCAGACAACTTCAGATTAATGGCAGTGCAGAAGCTGCAGCATCATATTAAAAGTGATGAAACAAACACTGTGATGCATCCTACTGCACTGCTTTTGACTAACAAAACTGACAGATGAAAATGATGAAGTACTTAAATGTTGATTTCATTTTGTTGCTACTTTTGTTAATTAGTTGAGCTGAAGTAGAAGGACTAAAATTTAAATAAAGCTAAGCAGAACTTAAAAAATGACTGAAGCAAATAACAATAGTGCTAATGTTAAATGAATTCAAGAGTTCACGCTTTCCTTAATGTAAAATATTTAGCTGGTTTGGCGTGCTGTCTGGGGAGCGAGCCGGGAAA
>JAUCMU010000050.1:18565538-18575769 GCA_032275025.1 Enteromius treurensis
CTACAGAATGGCACACCAACCGTAGAAAGAAATTGCTCTTCTTCCTGGTCGCCCAGGGAGACCCAACGCGGCAACTCAATCGCTATGAAAAAGAGCGCAATCAGTGCACGCCAATATTCATTGGCCTTTAGTAAAAGCTCAAAGGCAAATAGGTCTCCCTGGCGAGTTCCCATATGTAACGTCGAAGTGATTCGACTGAAAGTGTAACATCTATTACTTATTATCTATTACTATTTAAAAAAAAACATTCAAACACAAAGTTTGAACATTCAACTTTTCTTAAAACAATCATATTGATTGAAACCACTGATAAATATACAGCAAAAATTCTCAATGTTTACCACATCAAGCTCTGCGTAGGAGTGAGAGGAAGAATAATGCTGATATTTAAGGAGGTCTATGTGCCAAAACCTTGTTTTGCTCTGTTTGACAGTAATTAGAAATGTAATTGTTCTCTGTAATTATGTTCCCAGTTATTCAGGAGAATGTCTCCTATAATCCACACATGAAGCTGAAAGTCCATAATCTGCTCATTAAATTTTTCATTTGTAGATAACGCAAAGGACAGACATCTACATTTTCTCTCACTGGCACATTTCCCATCAGTTCATTCACAGACTCAAATGCTGAAACATGACTCTGGGAAATAAATCCTCGGCACAGAATAATTAAAAATCACTGAGTCAAAGTGATTTCTTTTGCCATTTCTGGAGCTGAAGGTCTACAAAAAAATATTTTGCACAGAAGGTGAATATGTGTTGCTCAATTTAATTTACAAAATGTGTGCATATTACAACCAATTTTCTAAATTTTTACTGTGATTTTTTTTTGTTTTGACTGAAATTAGCAGGTATTCTATTACAGACCTGGTTCAAAAGAAAAATGAATTTTTTTTAGTTCCGCTCACCAAGGCTCCATTAATTTGAATAAAAATACAATCAAAGTAGAAATATTGTGAATTCTTAAAGAAATTTAAATAAATGTTTTCAATAATAATATATTTAAAATGTAATTTATTCCTGTAATGCAAAGCTGAATGTTTATCAGTCTTCAGTGTCACATGATCCTTAAGAAATCATTTTAATATGCTAATTTGTTAAAAATAATAATAATAACAATCTTATTATCAATATTGAAAACAGTTTTGCTGCTTAATGTCTCTATGGAAACTGTGATACTTTTTATGGTTCTCTAAAACAAATTCCAAAGAAAATTATTTATTTGAAATACTTTTACATCATTTTAAATGTTATGTACTGTGTGTATATATATATATATATATATATATATACTGTATATGTGTGTGTGTGTGTGTGTGTGTAACTTATTCAATTTAACACTTTGTTAATTAAAATAATCAATTTATATAACAAAATGACCACAAAACTTATAGTTTACTTATTTAAATAATAAAAATGATTGTGCATAATCTAATTAACATTCATGATTTATGAGCCTTCAGGTTTGCATAAAGCCACGCCTCCAAATCCCTTCACCATTTTTTAAAGCAGCATAACAAATATTATTATTCAAACAAGAATAATATCCAGGCCATATTTTCAGTTTAAATTGGGACAAATAAAAGAAATGTCAATGTGATTTTCTGTCAGCTTCAGAAGAGAAAGAAGCAAAGAGCCACCAGTCGGCTAAAGGGGGCTTTTTGTTCCTGTCTAATCGCACCCTGCTGTTCACATGTCCTTATCCTGTCTGTTCCTTTAGATCAAACTGTATTCACCTCTGCATTGCCTCTCTGGACGTTCCCTTCCTTCCTATGGACAATGAAGCCTTCCAGTCTGTCAATCATCCAGTCCGGGCTAATGATGATTGTGCCTTTGTGTCTAATTTAATGGATTCCATTCACAGTATGTTTCTGAAGAGATATTTTATCAGAACATTCAGGCAATCATCGACGCGTGGTGTGCTATAAAACAGAGATGGATTTCAATGTTATTTATAGCGCTGTCTCACATTCAAAGCACCGGATTCACTCTAAAATGTGAAACTGATTTTGTGGTTTATATGCATCCATTGTTTAACCGATTAGGATTTTTTTCAAATGCAACACAAATCTTGCTGGAAACCACTGTTTCGCACAACGTTTATCGCAAGACTGCATCTCTTTTCATATGGTTTTGTATTTTGGGATGCATTGTAGCATCAATTATGATATTTTATAATATTTTAATATGCATTTATCTTTTTCTTGCTTTCATTACCATCTTGGATGCAGTGCCGTGCAGAGACGTATAAAGGGCGGGTGCTCAGAGTTAAAATAGGGCAGATAACAGGCTAATTAACAGCATCTCACATTCATGACGAGTCTAATTTGACTCTAATGCATGGCAATATCAACAAGTCACTCCCCTACACAACTCTCTCCATGATGGTAACAGCTACACTTTTATATAAAAGGGCTGCAAATGCTCAGGCAGGAACAAACTCATCCACATTTTAGAGTAAATTAAATTATATTATATAAAATATCTGTTTTACACCAAAAGCAGTGTTTAAAAATGCTGCCAACATAGGCAGCTCACTAGGTTTTGGAACAGAGAATAGATCTGAGCATCCCGACAAAACAATCCACCAAGAGATGTGAAGAAAGCATGGGAAGTTGAAATGGTCGGAAAGGTAATTGCTGTCACTGTGTGTGTGTGTGTGTGTGTGTTTCTTATTGATGCAGTCTGGCACACACACTGTACGGGCTGAATGCTCTGTGTTCACACTTTTCTCTCTAACAAAGGCCTCGTCCAGCCCTCTCAGAGTGGGACTGAGACATGGGGAAGCCTGTAGGGCTAATTGAAAGAGCAGAAGATCTTGCATGAGGTCATCCTCCACCACTGCTTTTAACCAGGACCAGTCATCTCCATGGCAACCCCAGTTGCCTGAATGGTGACTATGGCCAGAAAAAAGGCTGGGGAGAGAGAGAGAAAAAAAATACTTTACACTAGTAGTGTGAAGGCTTGGCAGCTTGATACAAAATATAGCTGTTATTTTTAGCAGCTTTGAGGACTGAAACAATGTTTTTGCTATGTTTTATGCACACTACCATTCAAAAGTTTGCATCTATGCTGCATTTATTTTTTTCAAGGTTGCTGCATTTATTTAATAAGAATACAGTAAAAACAGTAATATTGTAAAATGTTCAAATATAAAAAGTTGTTTTCTACATAAATATAAAAATTATTCTAATATTCAGAATCTGTCCCCAAGATTTCTTCTTATTATTAACTGAAAACAGTTGTGTGATTAACATTTTTTAGAAGTTTAACATTCTAGGTTTTAACATTCTAGAAAAGGTTTATTTTTCACACACAAAAAAAACATAACAAAAGCCTGTACTTCATAAAAAAACTCTTCAACATGTCTTGACCAAATTCCAGGTTAGTGATTCCTTGACGTTTTAATTTCTGAAATACAAATATATCAATAATAATTTGATAGGCCCACATATATGTGATTTTATTAGTTGATATGATTTTTCGGTTACACTTTATTTTAAGGTGTCCTTGTTACAGTGTACAGTAATTATACTGTAATGATTAATATTAATTAACTACATGTACTTACTATATGGCTAGAGTTAGGATTCGTGATAGTCTTAAGTTTACTTGCATTGAATTATGCTTGATTCATTTTTATTATAATTATAAGAACATGTAATATGTATGTAATAAAGGTTTACCAGTTGTTCTTTTTCTATATGCAGCCTTTCTAAAGTGGAATCTAATTTTATAAGGTGCAGAAAGAGTCGTTTTTGAGACAAATGCATTTTGATGCACGACAAGACCAAAAACATTTATTACAAAAACAAAGTCTATTTTAATTTCACGTCTTTAATTTACGGGTGAAAACTCACCATAATTGATTATTTTTTTCTGCTTCCCTGTCTCAGACTCCATGGCAGGTCGATAATACACTCTGCACAAGGTGTTGAACTATAAATTTAGAACTTGATTAACCCTGACAGCAGAGGTAGTGCTGCACTCCGTAATGTAATGATTCTTTCCCAAGGGCGCCTTAGAACAGGCCGTGCTGAGGTACAGATGCATGACCTGTGGGCTCCGACTAAACCTACTGCCCCTAGCGTGACTCTACAGCCTCAGCCCTGCTGACAAAGCACATCGCCTCGCCTTTAAAAGCCAACAAAGTTGCTGAGGCAAGGCAAAATAAGTGAACCAAGAAATGCTTATTTTAAGGACAAATTTTTACAATTTGCGAGGTGCAGAGGTTACTCTAGAAAAGGACCCTGACAGATTTGCTCCCTGGACTTAAATGACCCTGGGCCAGCTTCAGCGTTTTTTAACATTTGGGCCGTGATGTAAGCTGTGTCTGCGTGGTGTGTGAAATTAATGAGCAGCGAGTAATGACTACATGCTTGCACCAGCATTTAAACGGCAAGGCACTGATCACACATGCATGCAAACATTACAAACACCATCTTTCTATATCTAATGTTGTTGTTGTTTTTTCTAGGAGAATTTAGCAATGCAAATTTGTGATACCTATGGAAGCCAGAAGAATACAAAAAGTGGTCATTGTAATTCACACAACTCTGAGATATTGTGCGTTAAAGAGAGATAAATTTGTAATTGCACAAAAAAAGGTGAGTCACTTTTTATTCCATGGAAAAAATACTGTAGAGGTCTTAAAAGATTATGTTATTAATTATGAATTTCGTGCAGCAATTACAACTTTTTTCCCTATCTGAATTCTGAGTTTACACCTTTGCAAATAAGATTTTTAATTGACACTGAATAAAAAGTAAAAGGTAATTTGGACATTTTTCCATTTGTAAGTTTGTATCCTTCAACTATTTGTATATTTTTATTTATATTTACATATTATAATATATTCTCTGAATTCTGAGTTCAGATTTCCCAGTTCTAAATTTATACATTTATTTTAAAATTTTTAATAAAAGAAAAAACTAAGGTAAATGTGCCTTTTTATCTCACAAATTGGACTATTTCTCACAAGTTATATCTCTCACCATTATGACTTTTTCTCAGATTTGGGATTTATTTTATTTTAATCTGTGCTCTCAGAAATAAAAGGTACAAAAGCAGTCACTGGGGCGTTACCTTTTTACAATGTTTGTACTTAAAGTGTCCATTTTGGTACCTCAAAGGAACTTATTAGTACTAAAAGTGTACATATTTTAACCTAATACCTACAAAAGTGTACCTTTTGAAAAGGTACCGGCCCAGTAACAGCTTTTGTACCTTTATTTCTGAGAGAAAATGCGCTACCATAAAAACCTGATTTTGATGGAGCCACGCTTTTTTCTGATAGCCTACATATTAACTTCCATTAATAAAGATGTGAACCTGGCATAGCAGAAACATAAACAATTTGCGTTGCAAAAATTTACATATGGAATATTTTTTATACATTATTTATCCTATTTATATATTTTTCTAATTCTGTGTTTAAGGGGCTAATGATTTTGATAAACTGCGACAGACTGAGCTGAGAGAATGTTCGGTCTCTTTCTCTAATTGTTTCTGTAGATAAATGGGATTTAGAAAAGTCCCCTGGTTCGTGACCCACTTCCTGTCCATTTGATCAGCTCAATAGAGCACTTTCAGGGATTTTCTGTGCTGTTCCCAGACAAATTGGACGGTAAACTGCACAGGATTTCTGTGATGGACGACTGTAATATCGCCCTCTCTTTCTCATTGGTGTGTTGGAAATAAGTAAGATCCTTTGAGCGCTTCTCGCAGACAAAGCTCTGCCAAAGGCAAATCGTCAAACTGTGAAGCAAAAATAACACACGACAGGAAAGAGGCACAGGGATGTACAACAAAAGAACATTAAGCCGAACATTACAATCCCTCCAGGTACTTAGATGGCTCGAAAGCATCCAAGTTTCTTTTGGTGGGCTGGCAATTTCTAAAGTTGTGGACTGACATGCCCTGCGACGCTGTATGCAAGAACTGAATGGCTCATTATCTGTTGTCACCTGTCTGTCTGTTTTGGTCAAATGCTTGGGGATAATACTGTATGTTATTTTTTTTTAAAGAAATTAATACTTATATTTGACAAAAAAACATCAATTTGTTCAAAAGTTATAGTGAGAGAGAGATTCCTCTCCTATAAAATATATACTATACATGTGGGTATTTTTTTTATATACATATGTATTTGTAAAGTATACACATATATAAAAAAAAAACCTGATAAAAAAACTTTAATTTACATATTTAACAATATAGTGTATTACTTATTCCATTAAAATGCAAACATTGTAAACATATTACTTTTTATGTTTGTTTCTCCCTTTAAATCAAATTTCCACATTTATTTTGAAGACTTTCCTGAACTAAAAATGATTAAAAATATATTATTTGTATTCATGGAAATGTATTTCAATTAATTTACTAAACCAACTTACTTTAATTTAATAAGCAGTGGCAATTTCTAACAATAACTAATGTTGTTTCATAATTTTCCTATTCCTTCACCTATAAACTTAAACCTATAAACACCTATAACCATTCTTGATATGTATTTGGATGATCCTTAGCCAGATCAAGCATACAACATTAAATTCATACTATTTACAACCATTTCAGGCCTCTATAAGCTGTAAACTGTGGTTTGGTGCATTTGAGTTTAAGCTGTCACCATGTTCATTATTAATCTTTTCACATTTTCCTTGTGCATAATAACAAGATCGATACAGGTGCATTCTGATAAAGAGACAATGGAAAGAGGTGCAGAATCGCCCTCTTCATTTTGGGGCCAGCCTGGACATGGTGATTGCCTTTAAATGCCACAGTCAGGGAGAGATCTGCAGTCATTCAGGAGCTATTGATCAGCCTTCAAAGGTCTGAGAATTAATTCAACAGAAATAACAGGAACCTTTCTAAACCGACAGCATGCCACGCTCACCAGCCAACACGCGCATAATAAACAGAGCGCAAGTGAGCATACTGTATGATTTTAATTAGGCCGAAGCCATAAGCACATGCTTTTCTCCTATGCTCTGGTGGGGAAAGTTTATGCTTTGAAAATCTGCAAGAAGCGAATGCAATTACAGCATGTAAACACAGGCTGCCCAGTTCAGGGAGTCATAGATTACCGGGCTGCAGAGTGCTTCATTTTAACATTCATGAGATATTGACATACAACCCAAGTGGATATGAAACACGTCACGTTCAGTGAATGTTATGTTGCATAACATATCAGCTGCTGTCCGGTTTCTTTAACACGCCATGTGGTCTTTCTATAAAGGATAGTGCAGTGCAGCTTTCGCTGTAATTTTCCAAGCAAAACTCAATGCTTCTAGTCATATCGGAGCACTCCATCTCGATGGATTATCGATCAATAGGATTTTCCCAGCAGGCCGCAGGACACGCAGTGAGCCCGAAAGGCACATTAAAGGAATAAGCAGGTTATTTGGCAATATTTCTAAGCACCCTTGATGTGATAACCGTCAATCATTAAATGCACCATCCAGTATCGATTACTAGTCAAAACCCACCCAAGCTGCACTGACTGCATTGCCAACCTGGAAATAACACCTGTTTTTTTGGAGTTTGTATGTAATCTATTAGATAAAAAAATATATAAATGTATATTCAGAGCAGTGGCACTTTATTCCTCTAACGTTTAGTATTCAGAAATTGCTAGTAGATTTGTAACAATGCATGCTGAATGTAACAATGTAACAATGCAGCTGAAGGTGGACAGCACTCCAGCCCCATCTATATGTCGCTGTTTGTATCTCCGTTCCCCTTCTAAGGACTCTTATTATGAACTTGTGTCTCCTCCCAGCTTGTCTGTCTCCATGGTTTCCCATTAGTTCCTCCTCCCCTCTGTCTCGTTACCTGGTGTATTTAAAGACTCATTTGTGTTTTGCATGTGGCTGTTCATTGTGGATTTACCCTGTGTTTCTCCCCTTGTAAGCCCTCTGTGTGTCTCTGTGTTTCTCGCCCTGGATTATCGTTTTTGACCCTGCCCGTTCCGGATTCTCGAACTTGCCTCGCCCCATATTGAATACGGTTTGCCGATCGCTGAACCTCCTGCTACTTGTTTGGATTATTCTCTTGGTTTGCCTCTGATGTTGTGATTGCTCTGTGAGTTTTGTGACCTTTAAATAAACAGTATGCATTTGGATCCGCACGCCTCTGTGTCCAATCGTTACAATTAATTGCAAAAAAAGAGCAACACGAATGAGACGGGAGGAGGCATGCGGATCCTTGTGTAGACTTATGTTTATTTACAAAAACAGAGTCAATACAGGCAGGATCGAGGCATCAGCGAACATGAACATCATAGCCAGAGACAAAAAACAAACCAGAGCGTAGCGTGGGTCAAACGATCGACGTACATTATCCTAGAGGGCAGAGATGAGGGAAAATCCAAGGCAAGCAGTTCAAAAGCGGGTAAATCCAGACACGGAGAAACACAGGGAAACAAGGAACACAGAGGTCTGTACAAAGGGATAACACATACGGTACATCCAACAATGACGAGTGACTTACACAGGAAACTCACGGGACTTTATACTCATGGGAACAAGGCTAAGGGGAGGAGAAACGAATGAATCACTATGGCGACAGACAAGGAAGACGGAGACATGAGTTAATAAAGGTCCAGGTATAGGTAACAGAGACACACACACAGTTAGTTCACATAAAGCTGGAATGCCATCAAGCACATCTCACTGGCATTTCCAGCTGGATCGTTACAGAAATGTTAAAATATAAAGGCTGAAATAGTATTTACCTGTAATATATGTAAGGAATAATTGACGACGGGCCGTTGAATTATTAAAAAAATAATGCACACCAGAGGTCCATAGTCAATTATTCCACTTATTCTAAGGTTGCTCAAGACATCGATCTGATATATTCATATCTGATTTATTCACAATAGCTCACAATCATTACACCATACCCTGTATTTATTGCATCAACTAGTTTAAAGCAAACTTGTTAGAAAAACTTGTTAGAAAACACTTACAGTACACTTACGAACACGAACATACATCAGCATGATAAGAACTACCTAAAATGATGGAAACCATCATTTTTTGAAGTGTAATTTGACTATATAGAGAGTGTCTCACATCCCATTAGATTACATGGAGAGAGCAGGGGTTTATGACTTGTACTGCAGCCAGTTACCTGGGGGCAAACAAGGTGCTATGGCTTCACTTTGTCTGGTTTTTGTACTTGAGACGATATTGTGAGTAGGATTCGCCATGCAGGTCCTTGAAAATAATTGCACACCTTAGAACATTCGTCAGCCAATCAGATTTAAGCATTCCGATAGATAGATAGATTTACAGATAGATCATAAAATACTACTACATGTATTAATAATATATATAATAATATCTATTTAAGCTTGAGGGAAAAGCTGCTACTTTGCTGATTCTGCGTCACACTCAATTTAAAGAGCCATATGTTTTCACTCAAGCTCCACTTCCTGTCTGTTTCCATGGAGATCAGCATACATCAACTGCTCTTGAAGGTCACTCGAAGCTACAAGGGGGCAGAAAGCGACAGATCTCAAATTTGTTTGTTTGCCTTAGTCAAACACCATGACCTAGATCTCTACTGAACCACAATGACCCTCAGACATGACAAGAAATATCCTGACCATCAGACTCCAAAGACGAATGTCAAGCTTCCACCAGCATCAAAAGATGCACATCTTGGCAAGTTGGTTTCATTAAGTTTTCCCTTTCTTTGACGGCTACAGTGGGCTGTTTTGTTGCAGTGACATTGTAAAGAGTTCCTGCAGTGATGGCCACACCATGATGTGGTCTTTTAACTTTTGAGGACAAATAAACACAGCAGCCCAATTAGAAAGGAACGTATGGTGAAGGGACACAGTTTAGTTCACACAAATAAAAACCACAAACTGATTCCTTCATTCCGATCCTTGGGCTTTATGCATGCATCCCTAAATCAATCAATCAATCAATCAACTTTTTTTATATAGGGCTTTTAACAATACAGATTGTAACTAACTCCAATGGAGTTTTTCTAGTCTATTCAAGAGAATGTTGTGGTCAATAGTGTCTAACGCAGCACCGAGATCCAATAGCACTAATAATGAGGTACAACCACGATCAGATGATAGAAGCAGGACATTAGTAACTCTAATTAGAGCAGTCTCAGTACTATGATACAGTATAAATCCTGACTGGAAATCCTCACAGATACCATTTTTCTCTAAGAAGGAATATAATTGTGAGGATACTACCTTTTCT
>JAUCMU010000050.1:18575869-18591338 GCA_032275025.1 Enteromius treurensis
GACATCCAGCCATTGAGACCCAGCAGTCTGCTGTGTATCTCATCACCCCGGTAAGCAGGGAGGGGACCAGAGCATATTACAGTGTCTGACATTGAACTTGCAAGTTCACAGACCTCTTTAACATTATTTTTAGTGATCTCCGACTTGCGAAGTCAAGCATCATTAGTGCCGACATGAATAATCTGAATTTACGTTTAGCATTAGCCAGCACTTTCAAATTTGCCAAGATGTACGGCGCTCTGGTTCCCGGAAAACATTGGACTATGGTGGCCGGTGTCTCTATTTTCACGTTCCGTACAATAGAATCGCCAATTACTAGAGCTCTTTCATCAGGTTTCCCACTGAGTGGGGAGAACCTGTTTAATGTTCTGATCGGAAAGGAAGATTGGTGTTTTGACCCCGCGACTATGCCGTCTCACAGTCACCCACTTGCCCTGATGCCGGAACCGAACAATCTACGTGAGCTGAACTACCCGCATCCAAAGCCGTATCTACAGCCCTAGCATTCTGACTGTCCTCAGTTAAAGTTTGAATGCATGTCTCTAGTTCTAGGATCTTCTCTGTCAGCCTTACTATATCCCTGCATTTATCGTATGTGAAACCCTCATCCCCGACAGAGAGAGATAAACTATACATGTGGCATGACGGGCAACAATAAATTAAATGGAGCGAGAAAAAATAAAAGGAGACAATAATAGAAATCAATAATATGACACGAATGACAAGCTAACCGGCAAATGAACGTCAATGAGCTGCACTCAAGTTTTTTAGATTAAAAGCGAATGATCAACAATCAAATAGGTTTGATATATACTACAGGAAATGTTGAGGGAGTTAAGTTATATATTATCACTTTAAACAACAGAGAGTGATAGACAGAAATACAAAGCTACGTATCCAAGCTACAAACACTCAACAAACTCTCAGCAGAGCGGCAGTCCTCACTGGCATTCACCTCACTGAATCATCCACTCCCAACTTATGCAAAAATGTAATTCAAAGGCAATTCATTAAAGTTTTCAAGGTGGTACGTCAAAGAAAAAGAAAGTCATGTCTTCCTGTAAGGGGATAATAGATCTTTTTTAACAAGAGTGCCGGCCCGTCTTGCTCTAACGAAGCCGTTTCAGCTAAAAGCCGTTCAGATTTAGCTCTGATATGCTCCGAGGGCGGTTTTGAAAGCGGCCTCCATGACCGAATTTAATTGCGGCAGTAAAAAGTGTTATCGCATTAATGTGATTGTACATGGGCAATTGGTCATTTTATGAATCATTCCCCTGTGTAATTCGATTTGAAAATGTAATTGCTTAATTGCACGCTTGACATACGGACCAGATGTTTTTTGTTCTCTGATACTGGTTAGCGATGCAGAGAAATATATAGGAAGATGTAAGTAAATGAGTTTTTGCTATAGACATGCGATAACCTGGCACAGAGAACTGCTTTAATCTTCAAGGGTAATTTCAGCCTCAATATAGTCCGCTAGAGTTAAGACGTCCTGAGGGGCGATTTGGCCTGGTTTAGGCTGAACATAGATTTTTCATCTGACAAGGAACTCGGGATGTTCCATATTGCTGAGATAAGCAAAAAGACAAATGAGGCTGTCCAGAGCAAGCCTGAGAAACTGTTGCACTAAATAACTGCGGCTGTGGCTGTTGCTTCTGGATTCGTTTAAAACTGCTCAAACTAATTTCAGGGTTTTAAGAACTCATTTTGGTTCAGTTTATTTTGACCTAAATGGCATGCAGTGTAGGTTTAGTCAGCGAAACTCAAGTCATCCACATGACTCCAGTCTATCAGTTGACATCTTGTGAACTGAAAAAAAACTGTTTTTGTAATAAGCAAATCCATCCAGGTTTAAACTTTAAACCATCACAGTACATACTGTGATCTCCAGTGAAGAAAGACCATCCCCTGGTGTCCTCTCACATCAAAATCCACCAACATATTTGTTAAGAAACATGTTTGTTTTGGAGTGTTTTCACTTGTAAATGGTGCTAGATCTGTGCATGGTTTTCCTCCAACTTTAAAATTCATTGTTTGACCTTTTTTATAAAGGGTGTTTCTTTGTATTTTCACTTCCTAAATGAGTTACTGTAATGCAAGCTAGTACAAGACAAGCATTTGTGGTTATTTATTTATTAATTTATTTTTTAAAGTGACCGATTGTTTGGCTAGATAAGACCTTTATTCCTTGGTTGGGATTGTGTAGAGCCCTTTAAACCTGCATTGAAACTGCAATTTGGACCTTTAACCCAATGGCTCCCATTGAAGTCTGTTATGTAGAGATTTCAGTCATTAATAAATCCCTCTAAAGTCATTCCAAACCTGTAACAACTTCATTTATCTTCAGAACACAAATGAAGACATCTTTGATTAAATCTGAGAGCTCTCTGACCCTCCATAGACAACAACCACCATGTTCAAGGCACAGAAACGTAGTAAAGATATCTAAAACAAACTCTTTAATTTCTTTTCGACTAAAGAAAGAATCACGTGAACATCTTGAATGGCATGGAGGTGATTAAATTATCAGGAAATGTTTATTCTGGAACTATACTAATCCCTCTTAATTAAATTGACTCAAAAAGATGCAACACTGAAATAAAATGCATCAGTGAACATTTTTTATGTAATCACACTGAATAAAAAGGTGCATCATATTTTTATTACCCTAAATGGTCCGGGGGGGAAAAAGTGATGTTTTTTGCTTTTCACACACTCGTGTTCTCCAATACTGGATCTGTATATTTTGGGTCTTATGCCAGAATGAGACTTTTCCCTCCTCACAAATCCAGACATGGTGGTTTCCTAGACAACACAAACAGATTCTTCCTCTGTCCAAAACGTCTGTACAAAGGAAAGAACATTTATGCAGTTTTTGTCGTGATTCTGATGAAATACTTCTAAAACACAGCTTCCTCTCTGGTAGGTTGCTTTCGGTTTCTCATTAAACTATGGAGGAGTGCAGTGGGCTGAGACAGGAACATTAAATGCATGATCGGCGCACACCAAAGTTAATGAGGAAGAGCACAGTCACCCTGCGGCATTCCCCTGGGGAGGCAAAAAGAGAGCATGTGCTTGTCCACGCTTTACCACGAGCTCCATTCAAGGTCACTCTCGTTCTAAATTTGATCACTGATATTTCTCCAGCATTAAGAACAGCACCTTTAGGTCACCTTTATTTTACTTTCAGTGATGAATACTTGTCGTTTTGGTCTGTCCTTACTGTTACCCACAGCCCAGTGCATTATAGACTCAACTTATCTAATGACTCATCTGCAGAAAAATATGTTTCGAATGCAATTTTAAGAACACGCCACTGTTGGCTGCAAACCCACTGATTCACTTGGAGAAGTTCTGAGAAGTCTCAGGAGTCAAAGCTCTCTGTGTGCTATTGATTTCTATAGTTCTACTAAGAGCAATCATTTTTACTAGCTCTGGTATCTGGTACTGGGCCGTACCGACTGTTATGGTGCGTTAAATCAAGCCTAAGTGCAATGCAAGAATGGAACCTATACAGATATGATGTTAGCAATAGATCACACAGAAAACTCATGAAGTGTTAATAGAACTGCCGAACAATGTCAGTGATGTTCGGACACAAATAAAACATAACTGCATTGGTGATGCCATCCTAGACTTCTGCACTCAGCATGTGAATCTCTTTTTAAAAGAAAAGTTATGAGCATATTTCACTACAGAAACTGAACCTCATTAAACTTGTTGTTTATTTTTTAACTGTTATTTTTATGAAACAGAAATTTAAACTTATGTTTTGAGGGATTAATAAAATGCATTGTGATTATTTTATAATTATGACATCCATTTAGCCCACTGCAGAATATAAAAGTATGCATTAAAATAATTATTAGGCTACTATTCAAAAGTGAAAGATATGAGTTAAATTGATCAAAACTAGCAGAAATGTTTTAGAGCTTGTAAAACCTTGTAGAACCTTTCTCTTTATCAAAGATTCCTGAAAAAAATGATTCACAATACTAAATCAAACATTAGAACAATTTCTAAACAAAAGTACTGTTTACTGTATTTCTATGAACTAATCCATCATTAACAAAAGAGGCTTTTAAAATATTCTTTAAAAATCAAACAGCCCCAAAATTTGGGTAAATATTATTTAATCGTTATAATTTTTTTGTTATTTATTTAGTATTTGCTTATTTGTCTAGTGTCTCACTAATGATCATTTTAAAATGAGAAAACTAGAGGAATTGCCATGAAAATAATGTCAAATGTAGAATAGGTAAGAAAGAAGTCAATTATGTGTGAATTATGACACAGGTATTTATTACAGATTTTTTGTTGTGTTAGGAATAATTTGTTTTCTTATTAAATTAAAAGAAAACTGGGGGGAAAAGGAGAAAGGTGGAAGAAAATTATTTGAAAGACTTTCACACAAGCCTCTATGATTAGCAGCGAAGCAGATACCGAACTCTTTAAAGATTTAAGCTGACTCTTATACCCGTTACAACGATCTCGGAGGTCATTCGCTTGAAATCTCATGAAAGGCTTTTTGGCAAATGTGGAGAGCTTCATTTTCTGCATCATAATTCAGTCATAGCCTGACTGAACCGTAAAAAGTGAGAGGGCGTCTCTGCCAATGGGATGAAAAGAAAACAAATACAGATAAAAAGGTATTAACAGACCTGCTGGAGTATTTGTTTCAGTGATATACGTTCCCCTCGCTGACATCACGCTTTTATCACATTTACTTTTATCTCGTCAGAAAGCATTACAGTTTGTGAAGCGTCTAAACGATACATGTGTGGAGTTTTCTGCAAAGTAACTCCATCTGAAGGTCACCTCTTCATTCTTGTTTGAGAGAGGATTTAAATGAATCACTAAATAATCACTGTAATTTCTTCCCTTCAAAACAAAATACGACAAGAAATATTTCTAATCCTAATCCATTTTTCTTCACTGTCTAATCCTCTTTATTGCTAAATGGCCCTGGCCCTGGTTATGCTCCCTTAGGCTACAAGTACTTTACATAATGCCAGAAAGTGTGCTTTAAGACAGTTGAAGGTCTTTTGCCAGCATGAATACCAAATCACCAGATCAAACAGTCAACAATCAGTACTTGTTTGCCAGAGAAAAACCTTTGAATGTCCCACAAATTCTCTAGTTGGGTTTTTTTTTTACTAATCTGCTGATTTAAAGAACCTAGAACAACAAGACTCTTTCTAGAGACTCTTCAAAATAATGGTGCTTAAAAGGCTCTTCACAGTGATGCCATAGAAGAACCATTTTTAGTTCCACAAAGAACCATTCAGTCAAAGGTTCTTTAAAGAACCATCTCTTTCTAACCTTTTTATAATCTGAAGAATGTTCTCAGTGGCGGTTCTACATGGAATTACCCCCTGGGCAAGACCCCCTCTTGGCCCCCTTTTTGAAATGACTAGACTATTCATTATGTTTCATGTTTTATACCTGATTTTTATATTCTACTGCAAATATGTATTGGTGCTTGTGGTTTATAAAGGATTAATTATTAATAAAATAAAACCCACACACAAACACTTGTCTGAAAGCCATTATATGTGTTGAAAATGACCAATCACAAGAGCGGAGAGATCTGATATTTGATCCCCGCCTCCAAAGTCTTAAAAAGTGTATTTTACAAGCGAGCAGAGGTTGAACAGCTGAGAGAGTGCGAAGAGTCGTGCGAGCCCTGTTTAGCACCATTCTCGGGAGAGTGCATTTTTGCAGGTGCATAGTGTTGTATGCTCTTGCAGTGCAGAAATACTCCCTGGCTAGTATGGTATTTTTTTTATGTGCGTTAGATTTGAAACTAGGCTATTTAAACGCCTTAGTCACAGGTAGGGTATGATAGATAATAGAAAACCGCTTAGGGGCGCAGATGATTATTTTTTTTTTTTCAATTAGTGCTTGTTTTGACTTGAGTGGTGCAGGTGAGACTTTCTGTAATGTGCACTCCAACAATTTACTGCTCTTTCCTTAGTTGAGCCCTCGATGGTCAGTGGGGGTAGTGAACAGTTTCCCATGAAGTCCATCGGGCTGAACAGACAGCCTTGTGGGGCACCTGTGCTCAGTGTGGTAGTACTGGTGGTGTTGTGGCCAGCATGGAATGACTGAGGTCTTGCAGTTAAAAAGTCCAAGATCCAATTACAGAGGGGGGTGTTAAGGCCCAGCAGGTTTAGTTTGTGGATGAGCTGTTGTGGGATTATTGTGTTTAATGGATGTGGATGAACAGCATTTTTACATTAAGAGTCTTTTTGTTCTGGTCCAAGGCTATATACTAGACTTCATCCTAGCCTGGAAGGCTGGGTATTGTGCAACTTTAGCCAAATGTTTGTCTTACCATTTGATGTTTCAAAATGGTGCCACAGACAGCCACATCAGTGTTTGGCTTTCCAGTTTTTGTAATGTTCATCTTTTTTATTAATTGTTTCTCAAACACAATAAATTTGACCAGGGATGAACTGCTTAATATTCAGCAGTACACACCACAACAATGATTTGGGGCTGGTTCCCTTAGATGACTATTTATACTAAAGTAGCAATATCGGCTTACCACTCCCCTCTTGGTAGACAGTTAGTGGGCAGACAACCACTGGTTACACGTTTCCTCTGCAGTGCGTTAAGTCTGATGCCTCCAATATGGTCTTGGCTGTGGTGCTTGAAGCTCTCTGTTGGACTTCCTTCGAGCCAATAGAGCAGATCTCAGATCGCCATCAAACGATCAAGTCTGCGTCTTCTTGGCGGTTTCTTCTCTCAAGAGAGTAGGGGATTTACAGGCCCTCTCAGTGGCCCCCTCTTATATCAACTTTGTGCCCAATGCCTTCGCACAGGATATGTCCTTAAGGTCCCCACTGTCACACCATAGTCTATTGTGCTGCTGGCCTTTGGATTACGCATATATGCGTTTTGAGGCGTCTTCTTCTGATGACGCCAATAAGAACTTAAATTACACGTTGAGTTTTGATCGTACAGATAAGAGCAATACATCAATCGGATCTGTGAAGGGTCTACTTTAATTTGTTTACACACATAATAACAACACAACTTTGTGCATTAAGAAAATGAAGAAAACAAACAGGGTGTGCTGCCTGCCGCATTGGTCTGCGTGATCTTCATTTAAAACTGTGTCAGTGTCACTAAAATGTACTGAAACTCAGCAAAAACATGAGAAAAAACAGCAGAGACATGAGAGTTATATGGGTAGAAAGCTTGGCATGTCTACTATTACACTAAGACTGTCTAATCGAAAACAAATATTCTGTGATAAAGTAATTTATATGAAATCAATGCGATGCCCATTTATTCGCGTCTCCTTTCATTAACTTTTAATGCGACGACTCCCACATCACCGCAAACAAAGCAGTGAAAGTTTACCTGAAGTTCATCTTGGATACTGTACGCTTCATGCTGAGAGGAATAAGAACGAATTCACTTAAGAAAAAGACACGCTGTGATAAATAATTACCTCAAGAAGATAAAAATAGAAGTTTTTTATTGTGCATAATTATACTGAAATTAGAACTGGGACCTTCCTTGACCATGATTTTGCCACTAAACATCATCTCCCTCTCCTTACATGTGAACCCTCCATGCCGGTGGCAGCCCTCAAAGGCCGACCGATAGGGTCTTGACGAATCACCTTCAATCTCACCCCATAACACTACTCACCAGCTCACTGCTCTCGGAAAAGATCCAGCTCCATGTAATTCACTCACCTGAGCACCCACTCATCCCTGGCCTACCCAGGTTGGAGCAGCACAACTCATCTATTTCCTGGAAGCACCATCAGATCCTTCAATGATCACCCACCTGCCTCAAGAAGATGATCAAACCCATCCACAACATCCAACTCACTCCCGAGGAATCCTCTGATATGCACTCACTACCCATTCAATACCACAATCTCAAGATCGCATTAAGGAGAAGGCAACTCAACTTCCTGCTCACCGCACCACCAACTGTGCTATTGACTTCATGCCGGGAACAACACCATCACGGGGTAGGATCTTTACCTTATCACAACCAGAGACTGGATGTATTAACCAGTACATCAAGGAGGAACTGGCAAAGGGATTCATTCGACCATCTACCTCACCAGCATCTGCATGCTTTTTCTTTGTGAACAAAAAAGATGGAGGTCTCAGGCCATGCATAGACTATTATTCCCTTAATGAAATCACAATAAAATACAGATATCCTCTACCTCTAGTACCGGCAGCATTGGAAAAACTACAAACAGCTCAGTATTTCACCAAACTTGACCTGAGAAGTGCTTAACACCTTATTCGGATCAGAGAGGGAGATGAGTGGAAAACCGCCTTTTCAACAACAACAGGGCATTATGAATATCTGGTGGCCTTTGGTCTGTCCAACAATCCATCTGTGTTCCAATCACTAGTCAGTGAAGTGTTCCGGGACATGCTCAACGAATTTGTCATCATTTACATTAATGGCATCTTGGTTTATTCGGAGGATTTGGAGACTCACATTCAGCATGTCAGAGCCGTTCTCAAAAGGCTCACCGCAAATTGTCTGTACGCCAAGCTCAACAAGTGTGATTTCTACCAAACAAAGGTATCATTTCTGGGGTATCATAAGCTCGGAGGGGATAGCCATGGACGAGAAAAAAGTAACCAATTGACCCGAACCACAGAATCTTAAGGAACTGCAACGCTTCCTGGGGTTTGCGAATTCTATCCAGGCACTGAAAACCACCAAGGCCGCCCTCGGCAGACCAGCTTCGCTTCGCCTCCTCCTGCTTTGCCTGCTCTGAATGAAGTCTGAACGTAGATTATCCGTTCCTTACAGTCTGGAGGCTCAGAACGTGGTTGTATCTGTTGGTGCTTTGAAGCTGGAGACTAAGTACTTGGTATCTGTTGTTGCCTCTTCATCTCACGGGCCAGAGGTTCAGAACACTGTTGTTTCTATTAGTGTATATTCCCTTACGGGACTCCGACTCAGAACGTGTATTCTGTTAACGTCTTTCCCCTTTATGCGACTCAGAACGGTTGTTGCTGTTTCATCTCCTACCATGCAGGCCGGAGACTCAGAACTGTGGTTGCTCTGTTGCATTCCTTTCCTTGACAGGCCAGATACCAAATACAGTTAGAAAAGTGTCACTAAAGTTTAACTAGTGCGTTTCTCATTTACCAAACGATAACCAGAATACATTTTCAATGTTACGAAAACATTAAGTCCAAACATGATGGAAGAAGATTGAACTGACATGCATTCATTAATTTGTCCATTAACAGCTGAGTTTGTGAAAGATGTTGCACTACACGTTGCTGTCACTGAGAATACACATTCCTCTGAATAAGTATAAGATGTGTGTGTTGTAGTTGAAATCAATTTTAGGTTTAAGAACTGTCACCAATAGTGCTAGAGAGCATGACAAGACAAGAGAGTGCAGTGAAGAACAAACCCTGGAGGGTGGATTTATTGAATAATGGTGAGCCAAAATGTAAACAGTCCGTGAAATAGAGTGTGCTGTGTCCTAATTCCTCTTCCCTTGTGTCTTTTCCCTTTAGGTGCTGGTGATCGGTGTTCCGGTGCAGTTGAGTGCGATCTCAACGCTGATCTCTTCCCACCACACTCCCAACCCCTAAGCGACGTCCTGGTGAAAGAGAGAAGAGGGGAAATAGGGGGTGGGTGGGGAGTGTCCCCTAACAGACCTGCGTAAGCTGCCCAGATCCGAGAGAGTCCATCAGCGTTGGTGTTCGATGATCCTGACCGGTGGCGCACATCAAAGTGGAAGTCCTGGAGCGCCAAGAACCACCTCGTCACCCGGACTTTTCGTGTCTTTCGCCCGAGCCATCCACTGTAGAGGTGCGTGATCGGTATATAGGGTGAACTTACAGCCCAGCAGGTAATAACGGAGCTCCAGGACTGCCCACTTGATGGCGAGGGCTTCCTTCTCCACAGCGGCGTATTTCCTCTCGGCCTGGGACAGCTAACGGCTGATGTAAATAACCAGATGCTCCTCTCCTTGCTGCACCTGGGACAGTGCTGCTCCCAGTCCTGTATCAGAGGCATCGGACTGCAACAGGAAGGGGCAATTAAAGTCAGGGGCATGCAAAACAGGTTCTGAGGTGAGGGCTGTTTTTACCGCCTGGAACGCTTCCTCTGCTTCCTCCGTCCAGATGACTTTTTCTGGATGCCCCCTCCTGGTCAGGTCTTTTAGAGGGGCAGCTATAGATGAAAAGCTGGGGATGAAACAACGGTAATACCCCGCCAACCCCAAGAAGACCCGTACCTGGGTTTTGGTGATGGGCCTCGGGGCTTCCAGGACGGCTTGGACTTTATTTTCCTGGGGCTTCACCAACCCTCTTCCCACGATGAAACCCAGGTACTTGACCTTCGACATGGCGAGGTGACATTTGCGGGGGTTGGCGGTCAGTCCAGCCCATCGTAGCTCGGACAGCACCCTCCGCAGCCGGTCCAGGTGATCCTCCCATGCCTCCGAGTGGATGATGACATCGTCTATGTAGGCGGCAGCATACTCTTGATGTGGCCTGAGGACGACATCCATCAGTCTCTGAAAGGTGGCTGGTGCTCCGTGTAAACCGAAGGGAAGGGCCCGGTACTGCCAGTGACCTGAAGGGGTAGAGAAGGCAGTCTTCAGTTTAGCTTCTTTTGAAAGGGGTACCTGCCAGTAGCCTTTGGTAAGGTCTAATGTTGTAATATACCGGGCCCTTCCCAGTCTCTCCAACAGCTCGTCCACTCGGGGCATGGGGTAGCTGTCAAACTGGGATACCTCTTTTAGGCGCTGGTAGTCGTTGCAGAAGCGGAGGGAGCCGTCCGGCTTCGGGACAAGGACGATGGGGCTGGACCATGGACTCCGAGATTGCTCTATCACCCCCAGCTTCAACATCTTTTGGATTTCCTCCTCTATAGCATGCCGGCGGGCCTCGGGAATACGATAGGTCCGCTGCCAGACGATGGTTCCAGGTGGTGTGATGATGTCGTGGTGAACGGCGGTGGTTTTGCCGGGGGTCTCCGAGAACACATCCTGGAACTGACCAACCAGGTGCCTCAGCTCGGCTTTCTGGGCGGCTGACAGATGGGGGTTTGTGTCCACAACAGCGAGTTCGGCGGTGACGAGGGCAGCCACCTGGTCCCGATCCCCCACCCAGCGCTTCAGCAGGTTGATGTGTTAGATTTGGTGAGGATTACGGCGTCCAGGCTGCCGTACACGGTAGTTAACTGGCCCTACAACTTCCTCCACTGTATAGGGCCCCTGCCACTGGGCCAGAAACTTACAGGCGGCGTTGGGTACCAGGACCATCACTCTGTCTCCTGGGTTGAACTCCCGCGGTTGGCCCGCCCGGTTGTCGGTGCGTTGCTGGGCTCTCACCATGTGTTCCCAGACTAATGGCATGACAAGATCTATCCTTTCCCTCATCTCCCGGACGTGTTCCACTGTGGTGCGATGGGCTGCCGGCTGCTGTTCCCAAACCTCCTTGGCCACGTCGAGCAAGCCCCGGGGTTGGCGGCCGAACAGGAGTTTCGAACTGTGTGAAACTGGTAGATGCCTGGGGAACTTCTCGGATGCCGAATAACACATATGGTAGAAGCAAGTCCCAATCCTTCTTATCCTCGGCCGCCACCCTCTGGAGCATCTGCTTGATCCTTTGGTTGAAGCGCTCGACAAGGCCATGTATTTGTTGTACATTCAGCAGCCAGACTTCTGCAGTGGCCCTACCAGATCCATCCCGATTCGCTCCAAGGGCACCCCGATGATTGGCAGAGGGATGAGCGGACTGGGGGGAGGTTTCTGTGGAGAGGTAAGTTGACAGGTTGGGCATGATTGACAGAACCTTTTTAGCTCAGCCTCCATGCCGGGCCAGTGGAACCGGTGCCGAATTCCGTTGAGCATGTTCTGAATTCCTAGGGGTGAGAATGGGCTAGCTCCAATACCGTCTCCATCTGCGTTTTGGGTACAACCAGAAGATGTTTTTCCTCTCCCCGTCGCTGGGGCACACAGTACAACAGGCTGTTGCGGACAATGAAGTGCGGGAGAGGGGCCGGATGGACCTCCTGGTCCTCGATCCTTCTGACCTGGCCCCAGCAGTGCTTAAGCCAGTCATCCTCACGTTGAGCCTTCCCAAAGGCTCCCCCTCCCATAATCTGTTGGAAAACATCAAGAAATATGTTAATATTTTGGGAGGGGGACTCACCTTCTCCCCAGCTGTCCATGGTGGTGAAGGCCGGTCTAGGTTCCTGCCCCCGTGACTGAGCTGGGCGTCGGCGTCTCGTTGGTCGGGCAGGCGTTGCGGCACGCTTGAGGGCCTCTTCGAACCCCGGCCAGTCTCTGCCTAAAAGAACAGGTACCGCTAATTCACTTACAACTCCTACTTCTAGTTCCTTTTCCTCTTCTCCCTCTTTAATCCTCACGATCTTGGTGGGCACTTGGCGGGTGTCTCCATGTACACATGTTACCAGTAGGCAGGAGGTCGTATGTGGCCGGGGTCCCAACACATCTGGACGGAGAAGGGTGATTCCACTTCCTGAATCCAAGACAGTTTTGTATACTCGCCCTAGAATTTCTACACGCAGGCGTGGTGCTCCTTGGGGGCGCTGTCCGATGGACCGCACAGCCTGCCATCCACGGCTTGGTAGCCGACATGTTGGGCTCTGTCGGCATTGGTTCGTCACAGGGGCTAGGCGGCCTGCGTACTGCGCGTGGGGTACCCTCCGGCGTGCGTGGCTCCTGGACCACCCTCCGGGGAAACAGCGGCGCTCTCTCCCCAAGCTCCCGGTGGTAAGCAGCGTCCACCAGCTCGATCGCCTCTAGAGATTTTGGACCCCGCATTCCAGCCGCTTGCCTCATATTTCTTGGCAGAGCTCGCAGAAACCGATCCACCACCACTTTTTCAGCAACCTGCCAGGGCGTGGGATTCCCAGTCAGCAGCCAGTGATCAGCCAGCCGCATCAAATCTGCTGCCTGGGCTCAGGCTGGCAATCGGGCTTTAAATTCCCAATCCTGGAACAGCTGTGCTGCTGTGGTGGGTGAAAGTCCCAGACGGGACAAGATCTCTTTTTTAAATTCATTATAAACATTATTTTTGGGAGAAGCCAATGAAAAATATGCTCGTTGAGCTTCACCAGTGAGGAGGGGTGCCAGCACCGAGACTCAGGCTTCCTGTGGCCATCCTTCCCTGGTTGCAGTGGCTTCAAACATTTTCAAATAGCTTTCCACATCGTCATCCGCAGTGAGTTTTGGGAGAATGCGGCTGGCAGTCGCTCAGGGATCCGGCACAGTGTCATCTGGGCAGCGCTGAAGCGGAGCTCTGCCAATCGTTCTTCCATTTTCTCCTGTCGTTCCAACATTCGCTCATAGTAATGGTGCTGGCGGACGCTGACTTCGGTGAGCTGCTTCACCAAATCCTCCATCTCTTCTTTGGGGAGGAGCGCTCACTGAAAGAGAGGAAAAAAACCAGTGACGGTGAGAAACCGCGGGGTTGACGGTGGGTGCAGTCTGTTTGTAATCTCTCTGTCTGTCGGTCTCTAGGCCGATGCAGTTGCCCACATTCTCCACCAGTGTCACCAACGGCGCTAGAGAACATGACAAGACAAGAGAGTGCGGTGAAGAACAAACCCCGGAGGGTGGGTTTATTGAACATTGCAGGTGAAATGGAAGTGTAAACAGTCCGTGAAATTTGGCATGCGATGTCCTCTATTCCCTTTTCCCTCGTGTGCTTTCCTTTGTGTGCTCGGTGATCGGTGCTCCTGTGCATACAGGTGCAGGCTCGGGCTTCCTCGGTCACGGCGAATCTGGGAAGTAATGTAGAGAGAAGGGTGAGCACAGACACAACTGCCATGGAGTCTATGCTCATCTTAATGCGGTTTGCTTCCTCCTTTTATATGGCTTTTGCTATGACCAATTGGCCCGAGATGATGTGTTCCAGCTGGTTGTAGTTAGTTGCCAGGGCGACGCTGATCGGCTCCCGCCACAATATCTATGTCTTTCGATTTCTTTTTAAGGGACCAAGATGCAGAATGAATTGAAGTTGTACCCATTGGTTTGTCCCTTGTGTGTGCAAGACTTAAATGCTATGATGATATTAATTGGATTTGTTGATGCTGTGTTTTAAACAAAGATTTCACATTTGAGATTTGTAGTTTTTTTTTTAATTATTATTTACTTATTTTATTATTAATGGAATAAGTTTAAATGTTTGATTATTTCACATTGTACTGTGTGTTAGAACCTAGTGATAATTTTAATATGTATAAATGTTGATTTTGTTTTGTTTTTTTTTAGATGTAAAATTGTTATTTATAAAAGAAACTTTATTGCATGACATGAAAATACAGGGGGACCAATTAATATTGACTGCCTGTAATAAATTCATTTTTGTTAGTGTGACATTTATGTGATGCACTTAGTCTTAAAATGTCACAGATAAATGAAATTGTAATAGCTTCATGTAAAATAATAGCCATAATCATGATACCGTATGTATATTATATGTAAAATAATTTTTACAAGTCAAGTCATTTACTTTTTAAGCTTGGGGTGGGAATTTTAAAATAAAGTGCTGTACATGTAATTCAAAATTATGGTCTATTTCAATTAATTTTTTTAAATATCGGATGACACAAGTTATTTTAATTTACAGTCAAAATCTGTTAAAAAAAATGTAACAGTCAAAACATGCTTTCTTAAAAAATGGGTTTACATGTTATGTATATTTACAGTCAATTTATTGTTAGTTAAGTAACTGTTTAACCATGTTTTTTTGCATCTACAATTAAAACATGTTACGTCAAATAAGGGTTTAAACATGTTATTTAAATTCAATTCACAGTCAAAGAATGGTATTTAATTTAACGGTCTGTGCATGCTTTTTAATTACACAGATAAAACATTTACAAATTACAATTTAAGCATATTTTTGTCTTGTATAGTCAGTATACGATTTCTCATGTTACTGTGTAAACACGTTACTTAAGTTAATGGTGCATCACTGTTATTCTCATTAATGGCAAACGTTTGGCACCCTGTGCTGCCATGCAATGCACCGTTTTTTTAAGGTTTTTTTTTTTTTTACAGTGATTAAAATAAATGTTAAGAGCTGTCTAAACTGGAAAAGGCTTGCACTGAGATATCTTAAAATACTTCATTGCTATAATTATAATATATAATAATTCTAATAATAATATTATTATAATCAAATAGCAATAATTGATGATGAGCTGTTTTATAACAAAAGAAACAAAGCAGAACATTATTGTGATTGCTGGGTGTAATGCTACAAATAATGAATATATATAATACACTGATCTGATCAGTATAGAGCTTGAACAACACATTACTGTAAGACACTATTTGTGTTTTGCTATAAAACTGAAAGCTGAGACTTTGTTATAAAATTACTTGAGGCACTAATCTTATTGCTGTTGGGTGGCGCACTATAACAAATCCAATGGAAGACATGAAATATTATTTCCAAGCATATTGTCC
>JAUCMU010000050.1:18591438-18601899 GCA_032275025.1 Enteromius treurensis
TATGTGCGCTAGATTTCAAACTAGGCTATTTAAACACCATAGTCACAGGTAGGCTATGATAGATAATAGAAAACCGCTTAGCGGCGCAGAGGATTTTTTTTACCCAATTAGTGCTTGTGCCACCCCCCACGTGACATGAAAAAAGGGCCACCCCGGGCGACTGCCCCGTTCGCCCATGCCTAAAACCGCCACTGAATGTTCTTTTGCCACAAAGAACCTTTAGTGAAACAGAAAGGGTCTTCATATGTTGAAGGTTCTTTTTGGAAGCATTAAAGAACTAGCTAAAAAAAGTTTATGCATGAACTCAAGACTTTTTTTAGATTGAAAAAATTTGCTAGACAGTCCTTACTAAAATTAGTCAACAGTCAATCAGTCTGACCTGGACCATAAGACCAAAAAACCCAGGTCTAGGGCAGTTTAAGCAGTTTTTTTAACCAGATCCACACATATACAGTAACACACATTATAACAGTGTCGGGAGTTACGCATTACAAAAGTAATGCATTACAGTAATATATTACTTTTTGCGGTAACGCAGTAGTAATATTTTTCTCGATACATGTTCAGTAATGCTTGCGTTACAACGCACTTTTAGCCGAAATTTTTATTGTTCAAAAAACAGCAGGACACAAGATACTAACGTATAAAAAATGCATCAAGTCAGCTCTATTTTCTGTTCATGGTCAGTTAGTATCCATGTGTGGTGTACAGGTTTGTAAATGAATACTAAAGGACAGCATCTTCTACCAAAACAGCTTATACTGTTTCATTGAATAAAATAGTTCTGTTTAGTGTGTAATGGCAAAATAATTATATTTCAAGCTTTAGTCTATTGCGTGTATTTGCGCTCTCTGTAGTTATTTTGGTGAAAGTAACTCAAAAGTAATACTAAAGTATGTAACGCATTACAATTTTGAATCAGTATTGTATTAATCAATATTGTAATGTAAGTAATTACTTTTAAATATCAGTAACAAGTAATATATAATATATTACAGTTTGGAAGTAACTTGCTCAACACTGATTATAACTTACTTATTTCCTTTTAAAAGCAGCACCCATCCTTTCTTAAAGTCAATAAATAGGAAAAAATATGTTATTTAAATTCATCAATTTCAACAGATTGGTTAGACAATGATTTAGAAATGTCAGTGTTTTTATATATCTTCTAAATGGTCTGCAGAGCCCTGGCTGGGTTAGAGTGTATAATTTAAGAACACCCTCAGCTAAGATTTTTTTTTGTGCTCTTTTGTATAAAAACGCAGTTCCTAAATTAAAAGCAGACAAAGAATTACAAAGGACAAAATCCAGAAGGCGAGAAAAAGGCTGAGAGATGAAGGGTGTGGTGGAAAACATATTCTCTAGAAACTCAGTCTTACATCAAAGTTGTTCCATCACACTGAAAGGTCAAAAGCCTCTGAGTGTAGTTGTGCAGACGGCACCAGAGTACAGGAAACACAGGTTACGAGCGAGCAGTTGACCTTTCTCTGCTTCCCCTAGGGATCAGAAACCTGTGTTCAAACAGAAAGAACATGTTTAAAGACGTGTAAGTGCACTGCAGGGCCAGCCAGAGTTCTTCAGTGACATCACACTGAGTGTCCACGAACTGTCAGCTGTGCAAGAGTTGTAGTAGATCTGGCCAGCTCAAGTACAGCTGTATTTCAAACACGATATGTTTTGTATAACTAAACATGTTCAGGGGCCTGTTTCATAAAACAAGTTTACCAAATAGGCCAGGCTTATGGCAGATAGTCTGACTTATTTTAAACCAAATTAACTGGCAATAAGTCAGACTAAATGAAATAAACCTGGCTTATTTGGTAAGCGTGTATTATGAAACAGGCCCCAGATGAAGTTGCAGAGCTTTTGTTGTTGTTTTTTTATTCGTATTTATTGATTTCTAGGGAGAAAGGATGGGTGCTTTCTCTAAAGGAAGAAAGTGAAAGACTGATATTCAAGACGGCTCATATCAAATTACTCTTATGAAGGTTAAAAAACTGCATAATGAAAGAACAGACAGTGCTCCAGTGAGGCAAAAACCATCTATCTTTACTTTGTAAGGTCGAATCAGTACAAAAGATCTCAGCAAAATGTCAAATCCTTACAGAACAGCTCTGTGGGGAATACAGAAATATTCATTTAATGTAGGGTATAATCTACTGTACTTATAGGGTGATGGACATTTACATATCCCAAGGTGCATGGCAGCCAGTTAAATTTGATCTTGTCTGTAATCAAAATGGAGACTCTTATGGTCACCAAGGCAAGGCTTCATTTATTTGATCAAAATGCAGTAAATACAGTAACATTGTGAAGTATACTTACAATTTAATATAACTGTTTTTCACTTGAATATATTGTTATTTACAATGTTATTTATTCCTGTGATGGCAAAGGTGAATTTTCAGCAGGGATTAATCCATTCTTTTTTTATTATTTAATAAATGGAAAGTTCAAAGGAACAGCTTTTATTTGAAATTTTTTTTTTTTTTCAACCATTATAAATTTATTGCCTGTCAGTTGTGAACCATTTTGAATGCATCCTTGCTGGATAAACTTATTCTGACCCCAGTAGTGTCTTTATACCTTGGTTTGTTATTGTGGTACATGAGCTGTTTCAGATAAACCTTTATCAGATGGAATGTAAAAACAAAACCAACTGTAGTAAATAGGTGGTTCTTTGCCAGAAAAAGCTGAATTGTGGATGAAAACTTTTTCCGTTCAGGTCTAATTTTGTCTCCTTGGTCTATTTTGCTGCTAATTCTGGTCAAGAACAACCCGTTTTAAAGGAAAGGCTGCTTAACACACACTATATTATCAGAAAAACGAGAAATTTGTATCTAAAAATATACATTTCAATTCATTAAAATAGTTGACAGTTAAATTGATGTTAAAAGAACAGTTTATGCAAAAATAATTCTGTCATCTGCTTTTATGCTATCCATCATATTCATTAAAATTGGACGGGTAAGCAATGACAGAATTTTCATTTTTAGATGACCTATCCCTTTAAGCAGCGGCCTGTTAATACTGATTTTGAGTCCCAAATCAAAAACATATTGCCATTGTATTGGATGACATGTAAACTGAGGAGAACAGAAACGTGGTCATTACTTGACTTTAACAGCCGTGAAAGGAAGTGAAAAGAAATGGTTTATTCATCAAATAAACACAGAGCTCATCTGACTTGACAGTGACAAACACAGATTTCACTTGCAGTGTGCACACACACACACAAGGGAGCACAGACTCCACACACATACACAAATGCTTCTAATATCAGCCCAAATAATAGGGCTTCAGGGACCTTGTTATCCTGTGCTTTTCTTATCCACAGCGCATAAGCAGACATCTCCTATCGTCAGCTCTGGGGCATCTCCCTGATGAAGAGGATGACACCTGTCTGATGCCACATCAACACAAACACACACGGTTATAAACTGAAAAGATATCCCAGTAATTGGCAGGCAACATAATAAGGCAAACATTTCTCCTTCCATAATCACTTTTGCCTGTTGAAACTCTTATTACCTATTGCACAACGTACACAGTAATGGAAGGACATGATAACGTGTTGTCAGTATTGGAAATAAAAGTTTGCAGTTTTAAAAATCTTGTTGTTTGTAGGAGTCTGGTAGTTTCTTAACACACACATTAGGAAAATTATGTTAAGTAAATCAGTTTGCTGTGTTCTTGACAACTGCAGTATGTGCAGTATAAATCCGATGTGGACAGGCTTTATGATGGTTTAGGATCCTAATTGTCTGATCGCTACGAAAAGCCATCTTAAATATCACCAGCAAACTATGTTGTGCCACAAGGATCTATACTAGACCCTCTGATATTTTCAATATATACATACATTACAACATACATTAACATCCCGTGGTAACTAGGACTTACACAAACTTCAGTCAGTCTGGATCCAACCTTAAAAATATTTGATATGACCGAAAACCTGAGAAGAGACGATTCCTCAGAGGGCCTCAGAGGATGCCAACCCTGGAACAACATACAAAACTGCCAAATTTTGCCATAGGTTTGATTGGAACATATAGTGTTCATTCCCCATTTGATTACATTAATTCACTAAATCAGTCATTAAGTGTATGATTCTACTTCGCATTTCTGCCAAATGTACATCAACTTGACAGTCACCGATACACTAAATATGTAGATATTTTAATTCCTGTAAAGCTGCTTTGCAACAGTTTGCATCATTTAAAGTGCTATACAAATAAAACGTGAATTGAAATGAATTGTGGATAACTTCACGAAGGTATCACGGATTCTTTTCCTCTCTCACAAAGCAGAACCAGCACAGAAAAAGAAATCAAATGAATTCATTTTGAGACAATTTGAAGCACACAGATTGTTTACAAGCACATTCTCTTCTGGTTAATGTTCATTAACCAGCTCAGCCTGCCTCTTAAAACGACACAAATCTTTCAAAGAGCTTCAAGTCATGCAGAATGCTCTTGTCTGCCAGCTTGTGCTGTACATGACGTCTGTGTAACAGAGATGGAATCGCACCACTGAGACCAGACTGAAGGACTTTTGGTGGTAAAAGCTTTACTGCAGACTGCAGTGACCTTCAAACACTTTTCCCAGCAACGACTAAGGCTTTAAAAAGGCAAAAGCTGTATTTGTGAACATTAGATCAATGTATGTAATAAATGTAAAACTGAAAGAAAGAAAAAACAGCCATAATTTACTCCAGCAACCAATTAAAAGAGAGTTGGTTATGCACCAACACACTGCAAAATGAAGTTGATCAGGGTTCAGCTTTTTTGGTTCATTAACTCTGGATGTGTTCCGATTCGATGGTCCTAATCTGTCTTCTCACTCAATCTAATTAAGAGTGCAAATCTCAAATACAATGTAGAACAGAAATCCTAGATAACCCAAAGCCCAAGACCATAATCTTACACAAAAGCTCTCTCTTATACAGACATTAACACACCCACATGGACCTCAGTATCGCTTATGAATGGGGTCTGCACCGCAGCGTTAATACTTATATACGTACAGTGGTGTCACATTTAACATTTTTATTTGATATCCTTCCACTAGGATCACACTACTGTACAAGTTGCTCCTTAAACTACCCTCACTTAATAAAGTACTGAATTAAAGTATTTATTTACCTGCAATTTAGTCTGCTCATTACTGAATTACTAGTGTCCACTGTAATCATTTTATCACTGATATTTGTTTAATTCAATTATATTCTGGATTGTTATTTTGTGCTTAGTGCTACAGCTACTATATGCATTAATGTTAAGCAATATTTTTCTTTAAAAAAAAAAAATTCCTATTAAAAATGAGGAACTAGAGAAAAAGAAAAGGAAATAACTGTCACAGCTGTGGTAACCTTTTACTTTGTAAAACTAAGGGGTAAGGTACAAAGATAGCTTTTGTAGCAGGATACTGCTGATCTGGAATCTCATCACAACAATCCAGCATGGGTTCCATACATATTTACATAGGTTCACAGAATTAAATTTATTACTCCTTATACCTTTCTGGGCTTTCAATGTTGTATACCTTGCTGTCTATGAGGGATAAGAAAAGCATATCTTCATGTGTATTCATAAGGGTAGTTATTAATGACAGAATTGTAATTTTTGGTTGAACTATCACTTTAAGAAAATGACCCATTGCTGACGGTACTATGGCGGAAGTGAGTCGCTTAATTGTAGTTCTTACCATTGATGTTTTTATTTTATATATCCGAGTCAATCTTCTGATACATTTAAATGACACTCTGGAGGTGCGATTGCATAGCCTCTGCCCTTTAGGCCTGATTATGGAGATAACTGGTGGGTGAAATTAAAGGATTTCAGCCCCTCTAGCCCCTCAACCACAGGTCAGGGCATCAGTTATGTCTCTGATTGTGGTTTTATCTCTAGCTGCAGCTCTGTCCTCCAGACTGCAAGTGATAACCTGCAGATCAGGCATCAACGGACCTTCTGGATTAGATCCCAAACACCCCTAATCAACAATCTGCAGCTTATAAAGGTATATGGACATGTGTTTTAAATTTAACTTACAGCATCCAGTTTTGATTTTACCAATACAAGTAAAGAAAATAATTCGAGAGGAAGGCAAACAGCGCGCCAAACATGCAGAGATAATTTTCAAGGGACAAACCCCTCCACCCTTGGAGCAGATCTGTGCCAGCGGAGCTTTAATGGATCCGTTAAACGCTGAGCACAGAGCATCTGGCCAGTTTTAGGCAGCTCATTATTCAGAAATCAATAGCGTAGAAGAAAGAAAAATCTACAGGTTTTATCAGCCAACCTTATATCCGCTTGTTTTCATAAGAAGCTATTTCCAATATGGAAAAAAAAAGAAAGAAACTGCTGAGGCATCACAAAGCATGATATAATTTCCTGAAATTACTGTCCTCTTTTTAAAAATGAGCTTTTTAAAATGGAGCCTAACAGCGTGTGAGTAATGAGCACTTTGATTTCCATTTGTCGAAGGGGAAGTGGGTGCCGTATTTCTCTTATCAGCAGATGATTTTAATTTGTCTCAGCTCTCCTGCCGTCTTCAAGATTAATACTCCGTTTTCCTGCCTTAAAACACTGCCTTGCACGGATCGGTGCAGATTGTTCCATGGAGGTCTACAACACCTGGTGAAAGCTATCTGTTTGTATTCCCATTCTTTGTTTGGCTGGTGCAGGAGCCCTTCAAAAAAAGAGATGCGGCATAAAAAAAAAAAAAGGTACACAAACTGAAATGACATCATCCGTCTGTGGAGAAACAGCACTGTACATTGTGTGTGAGTTTGAGTGAGAAAAGCAGAAAGAAATAGACAGACACATCAACATGGAAGCATTTCTGACAGTGATATGTCTCCTCCGGGACAAACATCTTGAAGAAGATATGTAAAACTCATTAAAAATAGCTCATTGCATAGACTTTAGCAACACATCAGCTTTGGATGTCATGCTTGTTATTTGTGGTAAACTCCACCTCAAATTACACACAAACCTGGGTTTGAGTGACAGCACGGCTTCCTAAACAGACAGACACAGATTTTCACAGACAGCTTGTCAGACAGAAGCATCCACACATTTTCTGCACTGATCTGCTTTAGGAGAGCCTGGCAAGGAGACAATTATTCTAAATCATAAAGGTATAATCCTAAATATAATTCAACAATAATAGCTGCAAGTAGGAAAAGTCAGCGTTTTTAGGTAACATTAGAAAGACATTGCTGACTCAGTAAATGGACAGGCTATGCTTTGCACTAATGTGAGTAGACAGACTTTAAAGTGCATCTTGTAGTGCAGACCGACCCTGCCGATATTGGACAGTGCACATACTGTATTTAGGCTGTTTTGATAGAGAGGCAGACAGATATGAATGCCTGCCAAAAATATTCAAGTTCATACAAATAGAACAACAACAAAAAGAATATTCATTAATTCAGCAAGGATGCATGAAATTGATAAAAACCGACAAATAAATGCTATTCTTTTAACCTTTTATAAATTTTTTGAAATATATATATTTCTTGAGCACCAAATCAGCATATTATAATGATTTTTGAACAATCAAGTGACACTGAAGTAATGCTTAAAAATCAGTTTTGCGTAAAATCCATTTTTAGATGTATTAAAATTGAAAACTGTGAAAAATATTTTACAATAATATCATTGTTTATCAAATGAATGTAGCTTTGTGAGTATAAGAGACTTTTATAAAAAAAATTCTCCAAACTTTTGCATGGTAAATGAATTATTGTATGTAAAAAAAAAAAAATCTAGAATTAGCTGCCAAAAATATTGCAGTTTCATCACTGTTTCACATTTAAGCGAAAAAACTTTTTCTGGCCCAGAATCTTGGGGAGCTTTGCTTGCAGAATAGTCTTTAAATGGCAGACTAATGGTTCTACCAGGAACCATTTGTCATCCAGAAAGTGCTAGAAGAACCATTTGTTAACAGTGTACAACAGCAGGAGGAAAACACTTTATATACTCATGGCCTGATTTATTTTTTTAAACCAAGCTTTACAGTTTAGTTTATTAAAAAGACAAGCGTTGACTGTAAAGATGCCAAAACCACATTAACCATCTACAACTGCATATACACAGTTACCCCGATGAGGCAATAGCATTACTGCTTTCTCCATTTGTGTTTTGCTTGACCTTACAATCTGTAGTATTCTCCAGTAAGAAGACATTCTTTAAAATTCAGTCCCTTTTCCTCACCTACAGTTTAGAGGCAGAAGCTGCATTGCTGGCTCCCTAAAGAAATGTTAACTATGACGTACTGTAGCAACACAGAAGAAAGCCATCTTTGCTGTGAAGTGGCCCTGAGAATCTCTGAATTGGTTATTCTGCATAAGTACACCTGTTTCACACGCCAGCTGACTTAACATATACATCACGCCTCCAAAACATGTATTTAAAAGAGCATGTGTATATAACAAGCACCTTCAGTAATGCAGGCGAAATTCAATTATAAATTTCATGATAAATAATACACAATGCAATAAGACCATGCATTGGTAGATTAAATACTGAATTATAAACAGGAAAACCTCGAAAAACCAATTCGCTGGGTCCTGGGATAAAAATTTGAAGGGTTTTTATTCGCTAAGCTTGGTGCAATGTAATTTTCAAACTTTACTACAACCCACAGTCAAAAATGTGTGGTATGTCTAACGAGGAGTTCATTAAAAATCTGAATCTGCTGTCCTTTTACCACAAAATACCTAACACGCTTTGATTTACCTTCAGCAACACACTCCAGAAAAGAAGCTGCGCTGAACTTTATGAACTCATGCCACCAAACTTCTGAAAGCAATTTATTACATCCCATTCTCTAACACAACATGACCCACTTTCCTCTGTAAACACACACACACACAGAATAATACACAGGGGAATGAGCTGTTTTCATATAATAATTTTGATTACTTCAAGGCCAGGCAGCTCTGTAATTGGTCCCATCTCTGTTCCGCCCTTCAAGGGTTTGTCTGCCATTAACAAAACAGTGTAAAAACTGTCCCTAACAATTACCCAAAATCAGCCGGGAACTGATAATGGAACGTTTACAAAAATAAAGCAGTGAAAATCTGGTATGGTCATGAGAACTGTGAAGGTGTATGGGGTGTTGGATAGGTTCGGAGGGGGGGGGTCTGGTGTTTCGTCTTTTATTGTAGCATTCATAAAAACTGCATCTTCTCTTTTGTTGTTCCCCTCACATGTCTGCTGCCTGTAATTTCTGCCTGCAAAAGCTTCCTTAAAAGAGAGAATAAATAAAAACCAAGATCTTACAAAAACAGACAAAAATAGAGGCACATTCAGAGAGACTTTATGTGAGCATGCAGGTGGGAAATGCAAACCAATTAGAATAAAACGGATTTTTTAAAATATAGTCAGAGATGTATAATGTACAGAATTGGCTAATAAAATTTTTAACTGAGGCATAATTCTAAATACAGATGCAGAAAATAATTTTGCTTTGTCGCTTAGTTTTTACCCCTCAGAGAATGAATGTTGTTAAATGCACACTGTATGCACACTATATATATATATATATATATATATATATATATTAGGGCTGTTAATCTCTGAAAAATGCAATTATATACATGATAAAATAGTTTCTTGCATGAAATTTGTTGCATGTCGCAATTGTTTTGGTGTTCATGTTTATTTTTGCATTGGAATAACAACAAAAAAACAGAGAAGAAAAGTCCAATCTGATCCAGTTAAACTCAGAACTCAAAAAAATGCACTGTACAAAATTATTGGCACCCTTCACTTAACATTTGATACCACCCCCTTTGGGGAAAAACTGAAAACAATCGCTTCCTGTAACCATACATGAGTTCCGTCCCCCTCTCTACTGGAATTTTGAACCACTCTTCCATGCTTTTGCCCTCTTTTGGCTTCTCCGAACTGCTGCTTTGAGATCCCTCCATAGGTGTTCCATGGGATTCAGATCTAGAGTTGCTGGACATCATTGGACATCAGAATTCTCCGTTTGTAACCAGTTCTTGGTGCTTTTTGAAGTGTTTTTCTAGTCATTGTCCTGCGACCTAAAATTGTTTTGTAATCATCAGATTTCATGATACATTCATACATTCAAGGCATCCAGTGCCAGTAGCAGCAAAGCAACCCCGAAACATCTGTGAATCTCCACCATGGTTGACTGTAGGGACTGTGTTCTTTTCTTTTAAAGCCTCATTTCTTTTTCTGCAAACAGTGCCATGATGTCCTTTACCTTTTTAGTATACGTTCTGCAAACAACGCATTTCGAGAGGAATCGCGAGATGATTAATCCCGCACAGCTGGTAGCTCATCAGCTAATCAATCCCTTAACCAACGTCCAATCACCCCATTTCCCTTTCACTATATAAACTCCAGCTTTCATTTCATCCTCATCTCGCTTCAAGCATCCCACCTCCTCCCCTTCTCCGCCTTTTATTTCATTTCACGC